>BGPR01031130.1:0-18236 GCA_013235015.1 Araneus ventricosus
CAAATGCATCGCAAGCAGAAGAAACCATTATTCCGAAAAAAGACCGAACCCGTCAAGAAGAGATAACTTAAAAATTCACTTCACGCCTCTCTGTTCCTTCACGCAGAATCGCGTTCCGAATCTGTTTTCGACAAGATGGTGAAAGTAAGGAAGAGAAAATTGCGTAAAAGCACACTTGTTAATATTGTCCGCGTGGCCTGTGTGAAGTGACAACTGACCACGTTCTAGCTGCAGCAGTCAAAAGAATCGCTTTCTTTGTGCCCTGATTTCTCGGGGAACTTTTCGAGAATTAAATGATTAAGTGGGAAGGTGTTCTACTTTTTTGACATTTGAAAAATACAGGAATGCTTTTTTTCTTTTGCCAGGAAGTTGTTGCGAAGGAATTTGCATGCACATAGAACAGGTCAATTTCACTTATCTCGATTGAGTAATCAGGTTGCGTGATTAGTTTCATAAATTCTTTTGTTAAACCAAATACATGCACCTTTTTTTCGCGAATTTTATCGTGAGAAGACTTTCAAACAATCTTGTTTGTTAGAGAAATGAAAGCATGGCTGTAGACTAATTGGTAGAAGTTTCTTAAATGACTTTGGAAGCATCTCTGTCAATCATTCTACCTGTAATATTTGTATACGACGAAGTTTTGACCAATAATGCTTTTCTGGGGAATTTATATGATGTTTACATTTATAGTTGTCAGTTAAATTGACTCGCAAATTGTGTTACGTAACATTTAATGTAAAATACATTGAAGAAGAGAGCAATTGTGAAATAATTAAATATTAGATATATCTCTGAAGTATTTTCGAAGTATGTACGTTTATGCATTGAAGTATTGTAAGCGCGCATATGTTGTTGCCATTTTTATTTAAATAACGTATCTACTCATAAAATAACAATGCAACAAATTTCATACATCGCGAAAACTCTATGCGATTGCCGATGTTGCTGTATAGGTTAATTAATAATATCTTTAAAGGAAATAATGCAATTTAAAGTAGCTTATGAACATTTTGAAATCTTTATTTTAACAATGTTAGATTTATATATAAAAACGCTTTCGAGAAATTTTATAAGTTATTTAGGAGTTTTAAATTTAACACTTTGCCAATTATATGTTAAAGATAATAAAATAAGATCATGAACTGGGGAAAAAAGAAACTAGATTGGAGACAAAATTGCAATGTGCGATGTTCTGAATTTAAAAAATTAAATAAGTGAATAAAAATAAAAATATACCTTACTTATTTATATGATCGAAATTTTCGTAGGGATAAAATATAGTGTAATGTATGGCCTAGTTGCTGTTTGGTTTGCAGAAAAGCTTTGGAAATGGCTGGTCTAAAGGAAGTCTTATTGTTAGGAAGAATATATTTGTAATATAATTGTAATCTATGATTACTTGTTGACAAAATGTTTCGTAACCGAGTAAAAGTATACGCAATACAGAAAACCTACGTCTTATTTTTCCTTCTGGTACACAATTTTCTCCTAACCTAACATATTACCATCTCAAAAACGATAAATTACACTTTGGATTAGAAATAGAGACATAGAATATAAAATTTTTTAAATGTAAATGTGCAGTAATATAAGGCTGAAATCTATTTTAAGTAGAGATAATTTGGGAGTCTGTTTTCATTGTTTAGAACAAGAGGAATTCAGTGAAAATTGAGTATTAATCTGAATCCACTAGTGCATCCAGTGTCGGCTCGTCCATTAGGGCTGCAGAGCTGCAGCATCCCCTGAAATTATTTTTTAGACTTGCATTTTTCGTTTTGAATCTTATTTGCTTACTTTTCCACTCTCAGAGTTTAATGACTTACGAAAATGCAAAAAAAGTAATAAAAAATTTGAAAAAGGTATAAAATGAATCCAAACGATGAGAGACGCAGGTCTGAGCTGCAAAATATTTTGCCGCCCCCCCCAGAAATCCGTTCACTGAGCAGAAAATCCGGAGTGAAAAAAAACAACTCTTTCTTCCTTTAGCTTAGACGGGCATTGGGCTGAAAGTGAACACAGCTCTGGCTGGCAAAGAGCTAACCGAACGAAAGATAGATGCTCTTTTGAATATATTTTTCTTTTTTCTCTCACTCTCACACAAGTGTAATCTCATTAGCTGTTTATAAGTTTCGGTTCGTGTAGCCACGATAGATTCAAGCAAATAATACTATTCTAAAACTTTCAACTTTTTAGAGTATTTCAGTTAAAAATGTATTTAATATGTTTTAGCTAAAAAATAAATTTTCTCTGTATGAGTTATTTGATATTCAATTTTGAAATATTGTTATCGAGTGAACTGGATAAGGAGGGAAGAGTTTATGTGGAGCTCCGACTATTATTATTTTTTTACTCAGAGGATTTGTCACATAAACATTCACTTCAATTTTTGTTAGTAAAACTAATAGAAAATGACATATGCTGGTTATTTACATTTACTCTGTTTGAAAATCAGGAAATTTCACATCTGAAATTGGAATTTAAAAAAATTGGCCTACTTGGAGATAAACTAGCTTTTAAAATTGTACTATCTTGATAAACAATTTTTTTGCAGCCTTCGTCGTTTCTGAGCTCCCGAGACGCCACTGAGTGTATCTTAAACAATCTACAAACTCATAGAACACGAAATAGCCTCATCAAAACTAATCTCATTCGTCTCATCCCAAGACTTTATATCCAGTTTAGAAAAGTAGAGCCTTCACAGAGAAAGTGCGATAAAACAAGCACTTTTTCGCACTTCGTTAAATTCGAATGTTTGTTTCCGTCGCCGCTTTGTGCGGGAAAGAGCTTCTTACACAGGGGATGAGCATAAACGAAGACAGTTCCGGGAAAACTGTCTTTTCTGGAAGCCTATAATAGCCTTTGCTCCGTGTCCTAATGACTCTTTGAGATCCTTCGACGTGCAAATGACATAATAACATACTTGGTCGTTTCTAGAAGAAGGATTTTTGAATTTAGTTAAGAAGAGGATAAAAAAGGATCGTTGTTTAGTCTTCGATCGTTCTGTATTTTCTTGACTTGGGGGGGATATATTTAGTAAAAATTGTGATTGGAAATCGTAAATTCTGATTTTCTATAATAGTCGAGAATTCCTGTTGCCTCTCATAATAAGTTAGCATTTTTTTTTTTTTTGGTTTTCATTTTACTGTTTGCAATGCATTTTACTTCAACTTGGAATCTGGCAATCCAGATAAGTTTGTTTTGAGAAATCTGTATCAGGTTGAAACTGAGCTACCCCTTACAGGCTAAGAGAAGCTATGTATGGCGTAATGCCAGCTTCTTACAGAAATATTTCCCAATTACTATTTTGAATCCATTTCGAATAAATTTCTTAGCCCTTGAAAAAATGGACTTGGATGGATTCCTTGTTTGCTTCTCGTTTTATTCGCTTACCTCTAAGTTTTTCTTTGTTTGTTGGCTTTCTTTGTATGGTATTGATTCCCATTGTTCTCAGTTTCTTGTTTTGCTGCTGCAATTGCGTGCTACTTAAACATTGTACATTTTTTATTTAATTCTATTTTCCAAATTTTTTTCTCTGACTTTTATTGTTTATAAATAAAAAAAATATTTTTCTTGTTTAAAGATTATGATTCTATTTTTAAATTTATTCTAATTTTTCTAGTTTATTGTTTTTAAGCATTATTTATTTATATAATCACAGTCAGTAATTAAAATTGATATATAATATTAAGAGGGAGTAGATGTTCCCTGACAAATATTCCTAGGAAATATTGTGCAAAATCTCTCAAGGGAAATAATTATAAGTTATATCGTGCAGATGCCCGTCATTTCGAATTCAATATAAGGCGAGTTTTTTTCAATTTGTCAATATATAGCGATGCAGGGGAGGCACACAAATGGGGTACCCGCGTTCTGCGTAGGCATGCAAAGTCGTTGAATAACCTGTGTCATGGGAGCAGTAGGGGACTAAGATCGACGTCCTAGTAGCCCTTCCCTAAGGCAGTACGCCCCATCATCGGAGTAGAAGTAACTCAACCCCACACTATTTTTGTACCCCTATGGAAGCGAGACCTCTCTTACTTATCCGGCGGCTTCTCATCCGCTGCTCGTGGTGGCCTCCGGGGGAGGCAGAAAAATCGCATGCTTTTGAAACAGTTTATTCTGAGTCTTCTATTATGGAACAACTGCGCAAGTATTGGGATTCTTATCCATTGCTCACAGCATCAACATTTCTGTCAGCGTTATGCAAACATGACCGGACGTAGAACGTCATATTTTTGCTTATGATGTGAGGAGCGGTGGATCGATTACCTCGTGTCGGCATGCGTTTCGTCGAAGATAAAAAAATCCACCGAAATGACACCGTTTACTCGCCTAATATAATGTTATGTTAGGTTAATCTAATTTCTAGAAGTTAACAATTGAAAACAATCCCACCTGTTAATCCATGAATAGGAACTCCAGAAATGTAAAATCGATTTTAAGTTGTGAGTCTACTTCAGACATTTCACCCACTTCAAAACTTTAGAACACCAACTCGATATTTAACCAACAAAACTTCAAACGCATTTCAAAGTCATGGAACCATTATTCCCCAAAAGGGATAAACTCGAAAAGGAAAGACAACTAAAAAATCCTCGTCAAGCCACTTTCCCCACGCATGAACGCGCTTCTAATTTGTTCCTGGCAAAAGAGGATGGAGTTGACGAAGAGAAAATTGCATCAAAGGAGACTCATTAATTGTCCCCACTGCACGTGAGAAGTGACAGGTGTAAGACTCAAAAGTGTCACTTTCTTTACATTCGCCTTCCGGTGAGAACCTTTCAAGAGTGAAATGATTAAGTTCTAGAGTGTTCTACTTTTCTGATGTTCGAAGAATGCGTGAGTCCTTCTTTCTTCTTGGTGGAAGGTGCTGCGGTGGAATTTGTATTCACATAAAGAACAGTGATTTTCCCCAGACACAAAGAGTGAGCAGGTGGTGTGTGATTAGCTTCATCAAAAGGGTTTAGTTTGACCTCAGAAGTTCTTTTTTTACTTAAAGGTTTGTCTTGGGAAGATTTTTGAGGAATCTCATTTGTTACTAAAGTGATTGTATGGGAAAATTTGTAAATTCTTTAAAAATATTTCAAGTCTGTTAAATGCTGTACTGTATCATATTGATATAGTTGGTTTATTGAGAATTTCAAGGATATAGTATTTTCTTAGAGTGAGAATATCTCTTTCATTTAATATTTTTCTGTAATCATTCGTTAATCTTTACCCTGAATCAAGGTATTATTTCAGCTACGCAGAAAGAGCCATTTCAGTTTACAAAATATAGTTCCCTAATTCGACAGTTTTTCTCTAAATAGGTTTATATCTACTCTTTTGAGCTTTCATTCCGATTCGGAAACGGGAGAAAGAAGCTATTAATAGCTGGAATGTACCTAACACCTCTCAATTTCTTTGAAATACAAAACTCAATAAAATGTCTAGCGAAAGCGAGAATGGTAACGGAGTGTCAAATAAAATATAACAGGATCGCTCTGGTCTCTGCGCTATACCTTTTGAGTCGTTTCTATTCTTAGCTCTCTCTGGAAATCAACAGAAATGGACAGGAGAGGTAAATCACTGATTCAATTGTGCTCGATTCTGAAATCCATAAAAAAAGTGTTATATATATATAAATGGATGCTTAGGTTTCTCTGGGTTTATAGAAAAGGTAATATCTATAAACACAGAACTAAAACGCACAATATATTGTTAATGAAAAAGTAGACAATGTAAATTAATTAATATTTATTTTGATGATAATCATTTAAAAAATCAAACGTCAATTTAATTTTTATTGCGCAAAATAACAGTTTGATGAAAAAGATTGAAACTGACAATTTAAAATATGCATTGAATAATGCATAAATGCTCATATTAGCTATTTTTTAAATGCTTTTAATCTGTATTATGGGAATAATCTTAATCATAGAGAATGTTATTTTCTGAAAATGCAATAACGAATCTCAAAGTGTCAGATTTGAAATATCAATCTATTTTTCTCAAAAAAGAAAATATATTTACCATATATAATATACGCATTCTGTTCAAATATTAGAACTTATTGATTGTTAACATTCCTGAAAATAAATGCATTGCATATATTTAACCCTTTATAGTTCTCTGGTATAAATAGTTACCACCTACGAAAGATTTTTTCTCATGTCTCGAAACATTATTGTAAAATGATAAGTAGTTTAATTGGATGCTTAACATTCCATTGAGCTGAAATAATAACCTAGATAAACATTAATTTTATAGTTTAATCGTAATTAAATTCAAAAGTGGTAAGTATGCTTACCAATGCCTGTTCACGGCTTGAGTGTTTTCATAAGGAAATCATGTTACAGCATATGTCATTAAATTTCAACTCACGGCAATTTTTCAGAAGTAAAACGAAGTCGTATTTTGTTCTTTATATCTAACACATTCTTATATTTAAATATCAGCATTTTTTACTGAATTTATTTAATTTAAATTCAACTTTCATTTTTAAAATTCAACAAAAACTGTTGATGCAGGAGGAGTTTCTATAAATTCGAGATCTTCCTGTTAATGATCTTATGCATATTTTGATTTAAATTTTGGTGTGTTCATTATTTAAATTCCCTAGTTTATGAGTTTTTAGTTTCTTTATCAGCACAAAATGTGGTTAAGATATTATTAGTAAAATTGTGTTAGGTTGCAACAGTTTTATTTTTATGCAATGTAGCGCTCCTCCTAGCCGTCCCATCAGATACAAAATGAACTTCAAAATTTAATTTAATTAATTATTTAATTTCAATTCGAATAAATTACATGGGTTTTTACTGACAAATTTACAGAAAGATGTTTTAAATTACCTAAATTAAGTGGTAAATATACTTACCAGTGAACATTCTAAGATATTTTTACCCTTAATGCTCAGTGGTAAGTATGCTTACCACTTTCAGTTTCCCCGGAATGATCTCTGGTAAGTATATTTACCACCCCCTATTTCATAAATTATTTGTTAAATCAGCAAACGTGTGATGTTTTTGTATTTACAACATCAGTTTAACATAATATAACCCCCAAAAAACTTATTTCGAGATGCCCCGGAGTTATGTCCTATAAAGGGTTAATTAAATAAAAGTTATTTTTAAATTTTGCTTATTTTTTACCTTTCAAGATTTTCGGATGGGCATTTGTTCAAAAGAAAATAAAAGACATTCTGAAAGTTTTCATCCTTAATTTCTCATGCACGAATTATATACAGACAAGGAGTTCTGTAGTTATTAGAAAAACAAACAAGATTTTAATTATAGACATGATTAATTATATTTTTAATTATTACAGTATTACAGACAGATTAAATTTAATTATTATTAATTTATAATTTATTAAGATTAATTATTTCAGAAGTCTTAGATATCTCTGTGTCCCAAAATCAATTTTTAGATATTTTGGGTCTATCAGTATATTCTCTATGTCCAAAGCAGTAACCTAATAATGGAATTCATGTTGCCATTGAAAGCATGAAATTTGCGTAATGCACTTACCTTATCTACACCATTTTTTTTACAAATCCATAAGCGGATGTGCAAAGCACAAGACTGATATTCTTTACTTTTTTACGAAATTACTAAAAAGGATCAAATTCAAAAAGCTTGAAATAATACTAGGAGCGTTTTATTTATTTTAATCCTAAAATGTTGCATTAGATAATGCATATTCTGATATGTTGTTCTCAAATTTTGCCTAATTTTTTCACTTTTGTCGAAGGATTTACCCAGGAACATTTATAGGAAATTTGTTGCGAAAAAATAACAATAATAGAATCACATGTCTTAGCAAATACTTTGAGCTACCACAAACAAAGCTCTTTCTGCTATGATTTTGTTTCATTTTTGTTCTTTTTCAATATTTAAGCGCAATGGAATGTGGAACGAAATTTGTCACCAATTTTAAAACATGAATTGATGTCATATAAACACAATGTGAAAACATAAGTGCCTTAAACTTCAGCACTTTTTGACATATAGCTAATATGATAGACGAAGGCATCTAAAAATGTCTTTAACAAACTTCAAATATTTTTAAAGTACCAACTAACTTGTAACCAAAGTGGCGAACAAGATATTAAAAGCTTTTATACAACAAACTCTACAGTAAAAAAGTGAGCCTCTGTGGTTTAATTAAAGCCTTTATGAATCTAATAACACACGCTCTGCATACTCAGTCGGGTTAGGGTATTTCACACTTCTTTAAACGCACGCAAATTCTTCATCAACGAATTTTCGGCCAGGAAAAAAGAAGCACTCCCCCATTTTTAGGACGTCAGAAAAGTAAATCCCCCTCCAACTTAACCATTTCACGCTTAAAAGTTTTCCGCCGAAGATGGAACACCAAATAAAGTGACACTTTTGCGTCCTATAGTATCAAAGTAGAGCACTTGTCACTTTCCCGAAATAGCGAGGACAATTAATGAGATACTTTGATGCAATTTTCTTTTCGTCACTTACACCCTCCTTTGCGGAAAAAGATTCGAAGCGCGTTCTTGCGAAATTGAGTTGCGTGACGGGGATTTTAAAATTTTTTTTTAATGGACATTCATCGGGAATGATTTTCCAACTTATATACGTGCTTTTTAAAAATTAAAAATAAATTAAGAATTCCGTTGCTGCTTGTAAAAGAAATATGTTTATGAAGAATTTTTCTTTGGATGCTAATAAAATTTCAGAATTTGAGAATTTTTAGAAATAGTTTACGCATTAATAATGATGCGATTATTAGTACATGGATCTTGAACTTCTGTTTTTTTAATTATCAATGAAAAAATATTGCAGAAGCAATATGTGTTTCTAATATCTAATTTTTCAATGTAAAATATTGGGGGCGGGGCAACACTAATTTAAAAACGGGAGATGAAAATATTTGACAGTATCCTCATCTTGCTAACCTGTAGATTAAATATGGGAGATATCTCAAACTATTTTTGATAAACGGGAATTCGAGTGGGAAAGCAAAATAACGGTTTTATCCGCCCGAATCAATGATATGTACATAAGAGCGGGATAATTTTTATATTCAATGCAATTGCATAATTTGTCCTTTCCTCCTCATTATCAGTAACCCAAGAGATCGGACTTTAGACGATGGAATTGGACAGGGGTGTAAAGCTATCAAGTGGTAATAAATGGTCATATAGAATAGTTCTGAATAGGGTGAAATTTTTTGAATTATTTGCATAGAATTTGTACCGAGCTGAATAGGAAGAAAAAGGAATCGACTGGCATTGCATCTGCACTTATGGTAAGGACCATCAAAGAGCATTGTGGCGTAACTGATAAACGTTGCTCGCAGGAAAAAGGTCAATGGCCAATTCTCTGGCTAAAGAAACTTCCGAACGATCATCATTGATGGAAATCTGGTAGACCGGTGTGTGCATTAGCAACGAATTTCTCGCTACCGTCGGGTTGATTGCAGGAGATTTTCTGCCACCAAATGAAGCACAAAAGTCAGCCAATTTCCCCTTTAAAGTTCTGCAAGAAGACAATCCATCACTGTATATACTAGGAACTAAATCAAGTTTCTGCATCAGGTGCTTCGTAGGTCGATGAAGGTCTGTTTGACCACTAGAATTTGTCGAATTTTCCTTTAAAATGTTTCCTTAAGTCAAGAACTATATATTCCAAGATTGGCGGGATACGTATCATTTTCATCTAGGGAAATGTTAATAATTTTTGAATTTTGTATTGTGATGACATTGGCCAATTAGACATTTTTTGACAAGATCCTGATGAATTTCAAAGATTTTCAAAATGTACCTCAAAAAAACTTTTTCTAAAAAGAAATTATTGTAAAGTATATATTTTTATGAATCGAAATTCAATTCAAGATAATAGGCAGATAACAAATATTTTGTTTAACATTACATTTTGATCATTAAATTTACCTCCATGTTTTAACTGAAACGAAAATTATCGTGTTTTTTTGAAAAGCAAAGAGTTTTCGCGATTGTTACTTATCAAGATAATTTCGGATTCATATTACTTGAAAGAAAAGTAAAATCATTCCAGCTATCGAATGAACCTTAAATACCTTTATAAATTCAATCATGTAGCATAAATTTCTTTCTTTAGTGCATTGCTGAACTATAAATAACAATCAGTTTCTTTCATATCTTTCAGAGAAAAACTCCAGTTTCTTACTGCCGACTGATAAATATTATTCTTCACCCAAAGTCAAAGAACGATTTCAATTTCGAAGAAAGAAGTATCTCCAACATACAAAACACAGCACACATAACTCAACAGTTTAATATAGGTGGCTTTATTTCTACTCCTTTGAGATTTAATTTCGTTTCAAGAATGTTAAATAAATCAAAACAAGCAAAAAAATCGGGCTGCACATAATATTTCTCAGTTTCTTTGAGATAAAAATTTAATAAAATGTTTTACGAAAGTGAAAACGGCAGAGGAGTGTCAAATAAACTATAACAAGATTACTTTGGTCTCTGCGTGATATCTTTTGAGTAATTTCTGATGATAGCTCTCTCGGGAAATGAAAACAAAAGGATTTCTGACTGGAGAAGTATACCAAAGCTTCAACTGCGATCGCTTCTCAAATTCATGAAATAAAATGTATTACATTTCAAGTCGCACTGATATGGATTGAAATTTCCTTTTTTTGGAAAGTAATTGCATCGAAAAAAATCTAATGATATAAAAATCTTAAAATCTTTTTAAAACATACTTCTCGATAAAGAGTGTCACAAAAAAGAGCAACACGCGTTTATTTCCTTAAATATTGCACATAAACATATGCTAAAAATAACCAAGTCACTTTATAAAAGAGTTGGGAAATTGTATGAAAATACTTTGGCTCCTCAGGAGATTGATAATAAAAAGTTTAAAAAATTAAATATTATGCGGGCCCCTTAGTGTAAAAGGGTCCATTAGTAAAATATTTATCATATACTCATCTATGAGTATTCTGAGTTTCACGCTTCTATCTGTAAAATTTGCATAGATATATTTATTTCTAAATTTAGGGTTTAATCACAAATTTAAAAGAAGTTAATTATTGTAGGAAAGCAAATTCATTATATACAATAAAACCCCAAAATACAGACATTTGTCTATTAGCACATCATCCAATTGTCATGACTTTAAAAAATAACTGCTAATCACGCATACTGTTGCACAGTTTTATTGGTCGATATTTGCAAATAGCGTCCTTTATAAAGAAGGGAGGGTAGACTTAAGAAAGGGCAGAATTTAAGGCCGCTCAGGTAAGCAAACTAATACCGAAAAAGAATATTAACCCTTTCGCTCCTAACGCCAGCTATAACCGGCATCCACGATGTGACTCTCAGTAACGAGCGCCGGCTATATCCAGGCGGAATTCAATCGAGCATTCATTAGTGTTTATATTATATAATTAATATTAATTATAATAATTATTGCTCATGTGGAAATTATAAATATGTTGTTTTAAAGAAAAATAAATTCTTGAAAAAGCATGTCAAGGTGGCGTTGCTCAGGTTTAAAATGCAAGCCCAACGACTGTGCATGGTGCTCAATGTGTACACTTTTGGTGCAAGTCTCCATTTAGTGGCTTCTTTTACTTCAATTTATATCATTGGCTGTTTTGGGGTTTCAATTTCTCTTCTATGTTGACTCGGCGTAATCGTAAGTGGTTAATACATATTCCATTTTCTTTTATTAGAAGTCACTCATCGAAAGAGGATGCGTCATTGATTTTCTTAAATGCAATTAAGATCATTAGAATTAAAAATTTAAGCTATTTAAAGGTAAAGATCTCTCTCAAAATTGAATTTCAATTTAATTTTCTTGAAAAATATTTTTGTAATACTGTTCTTTTCTGGGCAAATGAGCCGTCACTGAGTAAAGCATGACAGCGTAGATAGTCATCAAAGGTGCACGTTTTGAACAATGTTTTTGTAAATACTTCAGTTTATTTATTATCTAACCATTTTTACTTTTAGAAGAGTTAATAAATGTATTGTTATGTTCTGATTCCAGCTTTTTATTAATATATTGCAATATGTGTATTATACCTGAACTGTGCATTAAAAGACTGAATCAAACAGCAGTCAAAATTTGAAAAAGTGGTCTAAGACAATCAATTTCCTTTTAATATCTCTGTAAGTTTTGCATTTAGAAGCATAAAACTTTGCATGTTCATAGAAGAGTGAAAGAGAAAAATTTTACTTACTGACCCCTTCACATTCTGAAAACTGCATAAAATTTATTTTAAAAAAAATATTTTTTTGAAATATCCAGGACAATCAAGGTCTTTTCATACAATTTCGCACGTAATTGAAACCTTGTAATTAAACATATATGTATGGTCTGATGGTCTTAGGTGTATTATTAAGGATAAAAAATCTTTTTCCACATTTTGGGACAACTATATATACGATGATATATATTTTAGCTTCATCAAATTCTTATCCCAATTTTAAAGGCAGTATTTTTAAATACAGTGCTAAAACGTACAGTTTATTGTTATTGGAAAACTATGTAATGTGAATTAATTAATATTTCTTTTAATGATAGTCAAATGAAAATAATAAACTTGAATTAAATATTCGCACCTAAAACTGAAATTTTGATTACAACAAGATTAAAACTGAAAATTTAATATATGCTCTGAAAGATAATATTAGGTATTTTAGAATCTACATTTTATATGATTTACATGGCTTATCGGATAAGTAGAGAATATATCTAATTTTTTAAAAAATACAGTAACGAAGTTTTATGTATTATATCTGAAATATGAATGTTTTCTCAAAAAAGAAAACATATTTATCACAGGCATATCCCTTTTAATAAAAACTAACCTATACATACTTTTCGAATAATAAACCCTATTGTTTATTAGATTCCTGAAAAAAAATCAGATGCATGAAATTAATTGAATAATTTTTTCATACTTTGCTTATCTCTTGCCCTTCATGATTTTGTATAAACATGAATTCAGAAGAAAATAATAAGAGTCCGAAAAACAATATCTGAGATTTTGAGAACCACTAGCTATAATCTTTGAATATAGTAATGTATGCATTTATATATATGAATATAGTACCTCAAAAACGCATCAAATGCCGTCATAAAAAGAATGGAATTTAGCTTATGACTTACTTCAACTGTATCAAATTTTGAAAAAATTCGTTAGCGAAAATTTGTTCTTCCAAAACACATGACTAATATTCTTCACTTTTTTCACGAAAAGGGGTCAAGTCAAAAAGCTTGAAATTACATTAGGAGCGTTTGTTTATTTTTAATCCACATAACCTAAATACATTGCATTAGATAATGCATATTCTAAGATACGGTGTTGTCTAATATTGCCTGATTTTTTCACTGATATTACAGGATTTCTGAAAACATGACTCAAATTTTTCGATTATTTAGGAAATTATTAAAAGGGCAAAATCAAATGCGTGAAATGATATTATGCTCATTTCATTTGTTTTTAATCACATTGCCCGAATATGGTAAGTAATATATACATTCGTGGATTCGGTGCTTTCGAACGCCAAATTGTAACTAATAGCAGCAATAAGGCATTTAAAAAGTAAATTTAACAAGAATGAAATTTATAAAGTGTCAACTAGCTTAAATTAAAGTTTCATTATTCTAACAAAAAAGGTTGCTCAAAATTCTTCCTGCAACCATCTTTAATTTATAAGAAACAAAAGCAAAATTCTGTGGATTAACTAAAGATTTTAAAATGCTTATAACACACACCTTCCTTACTCAGTCGGATTAGAGTAAATCACTCATCTTTATGCACTTGAAAATTCCTCCACAATAACTTCCCAACATGAAGAAAAGAAGCACTCACGTATTCTTAGAATGTGAAAAAATTAGAACTCCCACCAACTGAATCATTTCACACTTGAATAGTTTCTGACGAAAATGGGACACCAAAGAATGTGACACTTGTGCTTCCTACAGTAACGACGTAGCACACTTGTCACTCTGTAGAAGCTGCGGAGACAATTAATGAATGTCCTTTCATGCAATTTTCTTTTTGTCACTTTCACCCTCTTCTGCCGGACATAGATTAGAAGCGCGTTCTTGCGTGAATTGAGTGGTGTGACGGGGATTTTTAAATTGTTTTTCTCCGGACAGAATTTGGTCTTTTCAGCGATAATGACTCCGTATTTTTGGAATGCTTTGAATTTCTCGGTGGCTGGCTATGGAATGAGGATCGGAAGATTTCAGAAATCTGGGCAAAGCGTGTGAAGTAGATTAAAAGCGTAAATTATATTTGACTCTTTTTCTCTTTGAAGGGTACTGAAAAATTGAAGTATTATGTTACCAACGCGGCATTTTCACTTTTGAAAAATAAGTGTCAGTGACACAAATTTTAAACATAGTTTAAAACGCATTTAAAAAATTAAGTCTGAGAATACCTTTAACAAAATGCAATATTGATCGTTAAGTTTTTCATAATTATATTAACAGAGCAGTAAATTATTTCTTTTCAAAAAAAATAACATGAAATAAATTCATTATTTGGAAATAAAGATCACGATGGACATGAAATACTTTCGTATATATATTTGAATATTATTGTTCCAGCTTTAATATTTTCTGAGATAATGGGTTTCAAAGTTTGCTACCTTCTTGGATTTCATTCCCCATGTTGTAGTTTTCTTAGAATTATCCTTTCTGATTATACAATTCTTATAGTATTATATTTTTTCCTGTACTAGTTCAGCTTTTGGTAGTACAAATTACTGTATATAGCCTTAGTAACTAATCGTAAATGTTGTGCCATTAGGTCATAGTATTTTACTCCCCTTGCATAAGAGTGAGGTGGAAGTCTCTAGTTACTCTCCAGATAGTTTTACTCCTTTCTCAGCGACCGCGGTGTTCTAGAAGTAAGGTGTCGGCCTCGGAGGGTTCCAGGTTTGGAACCAGATTGCTTTGAAAATCCGTCGTGTATTGGGGCTGTTGAACGTTAAATCATACTTAGGGTGTCAACCGTCTACCCGCTGTTGAGGTTTGGAAGCTTGGAGAGAGGGTGCCACCCCAGGCGTCGTCCTCGTCATCTGATCAAGGGTTCAAAATTATGATTTCCGTCCCAAAAATGACCCTATGTTTTCGACGATTAAATTATCGATTCTTTTCACATAGTCATTAGGAGAATAGACATGAAACGGCTAACTTGTTTACTAGAAATTATTGTTTGGAAGGAGGAAATATTCCACTTTTAAAAGAGGCAACACAGATTCAGTGAGGGATACGTGAAGATTGCAATATTTTCCATTTATTATGAATTCTAAGGGAAATTAGCTTTTGAACTTTTCTTCAAATATAAATCTCTACGTTTCATTGAAACCAGAAGTTACAGAGGATGATTCATAAGACTCGCGTTGAGTTTACAGAACTGGAAATGTATAAGAATAAAAGTATCAACATGGTCATATATTACAGGAAAACAAAGTATTTTAAAGCAAAGTCTTTGAGATAATGTAATTTGAAAGTACATTGATCAGAGGTAAAAGATAAATATTTTTTCAATAAATTTGCGTAAAAGTTTCTTAGCATCAACAAAAGAAAAATTAGTCTTCATACTTTCTTCCATTGTATGCTTTTATACTTGACCTTCAAATATATGCTAAAAAAGAATTAATTTCCATATTTCTACTGCAATGAATAAAAGTGTGCTTTAAACCAAAATTTCTATTATTTTCTAGTTTTCAGTCCTTATTTCATATTTCAGTATAATCATTATTACGACATATTTTAAACTGTTTTACTCAAACTCATTTTGAAATACGCCTCATGTACTGAATTAAATGTAAAAAGAAGTAAGTAATTAATTGATAATTAAGTTCTTAAAATTATAAAATATTGAATTTTTATTTGGAATAAATAACTCTTCATGCTTTCAAAATTCAAGAACATAAGAAAATGAGTGGAACATAGATAAAATATCCCATCTTTACAAACGCGAATGAAGTGAAATTGAGTAAAGTCTTATAACAGCTACTTCATAAAAAAATTATATGAGCTAGAAGGAAGTAATATTTGGCAGTTATTCAAACGCAAGCATGTAAAAACCATCCCGAATAACAATCTATAATTATTTCATGCCGCAACGAAGGCCGCCCAAATCAAATCAGACACAAGTCCACACTAGGACAGTGCCAAAACAAATATTTCTATTGATTGATATCATTCTAGGCCAACAAATTTAATTTGCCGCCTGTGTTGGTAGTGGATGGTTCTTCACTGGACCGGAACGATAAGGGAAATGTTAGGTGTTTACAGAGATAATTGATATGCGAGGTGGGAGAGAGGAGCAAACTGAGCTGGGCGGCACAAGTGGAGCGAGGAAGTTGGCACTTGATAAAACATAATGCAATTAGCTTTGTCGAATGGAGGTGACGGTTTGCGAGTTTAACAGTTTATCTGGCTGAGCGGCAGATGGATGTCGGACACGCGCCGCTAATTAAAAGGATCTTGCTGTGCAGAGAGGAAATATGTTACGTAAAGCAGATTGGTTTATGGGAATAGGTATGATTTTAGATTGGGATGTCACTATTATCGTACTGAATGGCATGAAAATATATTTTGCAGATTTTTTACTCTGTGAATAAGTGCATATCTAATTGGAAACTTATTCTATTCAGAAATAAATGTTTGTTTGCAATGTAGAAGGGAGTGCTGTAAAGACTTAAAATTATAGTTAAACTCATTTTTTCTTTATATAAATAAGTAATTCGTCTGTGTAGAACTTAAAGAAAACAAAAAAGTTAAAAATATTTATTAATGCTTATCTTCCTTGAAAAAGCTTAATGAAAGCTTACCTGACTAGGCTTTCAAACCAAAATAAAGGTAATGTAAATCAAAAGAAAGGGAGGAAAATTACACAAAACAAGAGGAATAAGGACCTCTATGCACTATCCTTATAATTTCTTTCACTACAAGTATATATATTTGTTTGCGGTAAAATAAACGAGTAAAGAGCTAATCGTTGATACGCGTGTGAGCTCAATTAAAATACGTAAGCAAGTTGATGTTCGGAGATATGTAAGATTTCTCTTATGATTCATAATAAAAACAATGAGAAAATATCCGAATTTCAGGCCAAATTCATCTCTGTTCGGAATTAAATAGTACATCCATTTTGATTAGCTCAGAAAGAAAATAAAAAATGTTTATGATGTGGGATGGAAATGAAATGAAGAACAAAAATTATGAGATACCTACTTGAAAATCTTATTTTCTTCCAATGAGGGTTTTCCTCGTACTTTCACATGTTGGTGTGATAGTATGAGGTAGACATATATAGCACACGTTTATAAGCTATAAATATGATACGCTTCTATATCACACATTGGTGTGATATAAAAGTTTAGAGAATGTGTCGACGGCTCAGAGGTCGTCCTAGCAATCGGGGGCTCTATTTTTGAGACACACATCACATCTGTACTTTTTAAAGTTTTAATAATCTGATATAATATTTGTTTTATTAAATTAAACTTTTATCGAGAAAATATTTTCTACAGAATATTCTTTGATTTCACACTGTATACTAATTCATTTTAAATTTGCTTAATATCCCATTCTGTGACTACAGGATGTTTGCCTTTTGAACGGACTTCTTAATTTTAAGCCGTGGTCAGATAACGAGGCCGACATTTTATCTATCATCAGGCGCATCTAACTTCTACAAGCATGGATGATTTCTTACGGAATCGGATCTCGAACCAATTCTCCCTCAGTCTCGAAGGATAGAACTTACTTCCAGGTGGCAGTGGCTCCTACTAATATAACATGAACGAAAGGAAATGGGAATAAATTGAGGACAGACTGTCGAACTCAGATGTTAGCATGAAATGTGCAAAACCTCCCGTAGTTGAGCAAGGTTTTAACTCCAACCAAAAATAGAAAATAAGTTTTCTTTATTTAATAGTTGCATTTGTTCATTTTTTATTCATGTTCTCTACAGTGATCAGTTCTTTAATCTGATCTACTACTTTTTCCTATCCCGTAGTTTCTTTGGGGGGATCCTTTTACTGAATTTTCTCAGCTCTTTTATCAATTATTGTGTATGTTGTTTACATTCCAACATTTGTGAAATTTTACTTTGTTTAGATCAAAAATTTTAATTTTCATTTAAAATACTTCAACAAGTGAATTTTTGCATGTTTTCCTTAATTTAAAATGCACTATTGAGTGCCTTTAAGATGATTTTAGAATTTCAACATAGTTCCTATTTCACCATACCAG
>BGPR01031131.1:0-13968 GCA_013235015.1 Araneus ventricosus
GATATTCAAATAAATTATTTACAATAATTATTTTTCTTCATAGGAACTATGAAAGGTTTTCAAATTTGCCTTCTATTGTTTTTAATTTTTTTCGAATTAGCTAAGTGAAACCACTTAAGCTTCAATAGGTAATTTTAATTTTATTTGCTTCATTAAACATTAAATGTGAACAAATTATATAATTTTTTTCTAGAAAATAAAATATTTTGCAGTTTTTCTTCAAGTTTAATTGTTGAAAATGCATTTGTTTTAACTTGCAGTTTTTGGCGAATTATACAGAAATTTTATCTTACCTGTAATTAGAACCAAAGAGAGAACGATGCAAATTGTAGAGAAAATTCCGAGGAAATTAACCAAAAGGAAGAAATCTTGTACAGGAAGAAAATTTCACTGGAAGAAAAAAAATTCAATTATTGTGCAGATAACATTTTTCAATTTGATCAAACGCATAAAAATTAATTTGCGAAAATTCAATTTTTTTATTACCCACGCCGACCCAGCTTATCCAAATGGTGTAAAGCATGCCAAGAGTCGGCGGGAAGAAAACATTCAATGCAAATATCAGCGTAATACAAGATAATATAAGTATAAAATACAATGCAAAAAATTGAGTAATTCAATACAAAATAATATAATACAATACAAATAATACAATGCAAAATAGAAATGTCAATATAAATGCAATAAAATACAAACAACGAACTGAAAATTCAGTTTAAACAAATGAGAATGTTTTCTAAAAAAATTGCTGTTAACATGAAATGAATTTGACGGCTATTTCGCACCTTCCAGATTAGTTTGCCTCTGTCTGGAATTTCCATATTGTTCGAAATGTAATCTGTGTGTCAAAATTATACGCTTTTAAATAACGGCGGTATACTCTTTAACACTTTATTTCCCGACGGCACTTAAAAGTACTACTTTAATCACGCTTAAGCCGGCCATTCATCGCTCTTCCAAACTGGAATTTTTGGAACAAAGTAAGGAAAAACCAATCGTCAGGTGAAATACCGACGGAAATTGGCTTAGCGGAACGGAAGGGCTGGAATTCAGAATAGTTTAAAGTCTGATTGGAATGGCCGGTTCGCTTTCTGAGGACCTCGATGCGAGGGTAGCGGTAAAACGAAGATCTACCTACATTGGAACCGCACGTCGGGGGTAGAAATGAAATTCGAAATCTCCCGTGTGGGGTAAGAGAAGGGTTTGTGGCAGGAATTCTGCGACTTTGTACCTTGTCTCAAAACAAACTTTGGAACATCCGTGAATGCTTTGATAAATTTTTCGATTAAAATAGGTGGGGAAAAACCGCTCTTAGGACAAATGGCATAGCTTAGCCTTCTCGTGAATGCCCAGATTTATATCTTCGTAGTTCGACCTTTTTCCTGACAGTATTCACAAAAAGACGAGGAATGCAATTCCGACAGCTAGCAGTAGATGGCAGATGAAGGCAAAAATTAAATTTTTCAATTACTAATCAAATTAATTAAATCATTTAAAAAAGTATTTTAAAAAGTTTTTTCCATCTTTCCTGGGATTATTCTGCATTAAAACGTATCTAATGATGCCAAAATAAAATTGAAAAGTTGCTGATAAGTTAATTCGGTAAATAAAGGGTTAAAGTGACAAGGTCAAAAGAAAAAGGAAAAAGATTAAGTTGTTCTTGTTGTTTTAAAATGTCACCTCCGTAACAGAAAAAGTTGAGACTATCAATATATGTGCACATATAATGTATATTGACGAAGTATTGATATGCACCATTTTTTTCTGTTACAGAGATGATATTTAAAGAAAACAAGAACAACAATTTCTTTCTATTTTAGGACTATAGCGTCGATAAGGTGACTCAGGCCTACAAATGGAGAACAATTAACTATTTAAAAAACATGCATAATCAGTGGCGGCTCGTTAGCTCTGAAAAGAGCATGCTGCAAGAAAGATTTAAGACCTTTCAATAGCCGAACATTTTAAATTGCAATTATCTTAATTGTATTTTAGAAAATTATGAACGTATCGCTTTTCGATGAGTAGCATAGTAAAAGAAAACAAATTTGTAGTTCATTGAAATAAAGCGGAAAAAAGCAAGGCAAGAGAGAGAAGATCAACTTTGAGGGAAGACAGAAAAAGAGCAACATCTCACAGTTGGCCGTACGCCAAACCTGGGCTGGAGAGATACAAAGCAGACGAGCACAGGGTTGCCATATTGGCCTTTTTAAGGACAATTTCAAGAATTTGGCCTTTTTTCAAAGTGCTTGGCCTTAAGAATTTTCATTTGGCCTTAAATTCCTTTTTGGCCTTTTCTTGACTTTATTTTCATTCATGATTTTTATAAATGTTTTCTGTAACTAATTCTACTGTTTTTCACTAAAATATTTAAATTAATTTGTATAAGAATTGTAGTTTTTAGCGCATTCATTGCGTATGTGATATTTATACACTGAAGAGCCAAAACATTATGACCACCTACTCAATAACGCATTGCGCCTCCTTTGTCCTTCAAAACAGCTGCAACTCGCTTGGGCATAGATGCCACAAGTTTTTGGTACATGACTGGAGACAGGTTGTACCAAATGTCTAAACAGCGATTACGCAAAGTCGAGATATTCGGACATGGTGGTGTTTGATCTTTGAGCTGCCTCTCCATGACATCTCAAATGTGCTCCATCGGATTAAGATCCGGCGAGTTAGGTGGCCAGGACATTAAGTGGAATTCATCAGTATGCTCTTCGAACCACTCCAACACAATCCGAGCCTTGTGACATGGGGCGTTGTCCTGCTGGAAGATCCATTTCTAGTTGGGAAGACAAACGCCATGTAAGGGTGCAACTGATCCGGATGATGTTCAGATAGTTCGCAGCTTTCATGGTCTGTTCTACCACAACTACGGGTCCCAGATCCGCAAATGAGAACGTCCCCCAAAGCATAATACCGCCACCACCAGCATGTGTATGACCTGCTGTGCAAGAGGGGAGCAACTGTTCACCGTACCCTGACACGACGTGATGAATGAGAAATCAGGATTCATCCGACCAGACAACTCTCTTCGACTCATCCATGGTCCGGTCTCGATGTTCCCGGGCCCACTGTAGGCGTAGTTGAGGATGACGCTTGGTCAACAAAGGAGCACGAGTGGGACGTCTGCTGCACAGTCCCATATCCAACAGTGTCCGCTGAACTGTGTGTTCCGAAACATTTGCGCTTGGGCATGCATTGTATTGGGCTGTCAGCTGAGCCACTGTCTGGCGCCAATTTTGCTTTACCAAGCGGGACAGTCTCCGAGGTCCTTTTTCTTTGATGACGCTTGAATGACCAACACCTTGGCGTCTACTGCTGGTGTCTCCGTCATTTATCCACTTTGCATGAATACTAACAACGGCAGATCGTGAACAACCTACCAGTCGTGCAGTTTCGGTGATACTCGTTCCGAGTCTTCGGGCCATTACGATCTGCCCTCTATCAAATCCGCTTAGATCAGCAGCCTTTCCCATCACTCGCAAAAGTAAGTGCAAGATGGATTACTTACCTTCTCCAGCAGCAGTTAAATACCATTCTCACTTAACCACGTGCCCTCCACGTCATCCAGACGAGTTCATTGAAAAATGTGGGGATGGTTATAACGTTCTGGCTCGTCAGTGTATATATTCCATCTGATACTATTCGCGTTTTTATCTTTATTCGGGTATACTTTCAATTCGTTTTTTCGTATTTGATATGAAAGTTTGTTATTTTATTTTATTTTATTGTTTTTCTATTTTTGCTTCTTTTGTATATATATATGTATATATATATATTGTATATATATATATACGTATATATATATATATATATAACGTAACATATACGTAAACGTAACATATATATATATATATATATGTTACGGCTGTTTTTTATTTTATTCTAGGTCTTTTGTATTCGATTTTTTGTATTTGATTCTTTTTAAATTTTCTTTAATGTATTTATTTTTTATTCAAGAATTCTTCCATTTTTATTTGTCTTGTGCTTTTAGAGGGGATGACGGCAATTTTTAACGGATTTCGTTTGTCGTTAGCAGAAAAAAGCACAAATTAATATCATGAGCGAGCTTCTCTTCCTGACGAGCGGCTCGCTATGATATTTTTCAATTTTATTTTGGTTTTTGTCTATTTTTGCCATTTTGTCTTGACTGTTTTTGAGTTTTTGTCTTGTGTTTATAAGTTTGTTTTGATATATAGTTTTTCCGATTATGGTCTCTAAAGCCGCCTAAAACCAATATATACGGGGTACTCACTAAAATCACTCCCCCACCCCTAATTCCAAAACGACTGCATTTCTAGTCACAAATGTGGTGTCTGGGTATAGTAAAGTGGTTATACGCTACTCCATGAGGTCACTTTCATGGTCACCTGCGGCAAACTGGAGTTAGAATCCTATCTCGAAAACATTTCAAGATAGCGGAAAGATGTCAATTATAAAGTTGTACAGCGTCATCAATTTAGTACAAAAAGACACCTTGTGGACCTTAATGCTAAGAATAGAACGATTAAAACTTCTTGCATTGGTTTGCTATTTCCAACATTGTTGCGTGAAGAAACATGTTAGAGAGAGAAAAAAAATTATCACAAATACTTTTCTTTTCGGTGTTCAAACTGCTCTCTGTCGTTTCACGTTGACCACTTTTTAGCATATTAGGTGACACGCGGGCATAAGCATAAGTAATCGTCGTTGAAGGTTATGCAAAGTTCGTGGAGACGTGCTGTTTAAGGTATCCCCACTGGAAAAGTCCACTGGGTTCATTTTTGTCCGACAGATAACATCTCTCTTTTCGTCGGCGTTTAGAGACGTAAGCTTCGAAAGTCGCGAGCAAGCAGATGTGAGTTTTAAGTGTTCTATTCTTTGTATTAGTGTCCATAAGGTCTCTTTTTGTACTAAATCAAAGACGCCCTACAGCTTTGAAATTGACTTTTTTTCCCTATATAGTTCTGTTATCGAGAAAGAAACTCTAATTCCGGAGTTTGCTATCAGGTGACGCTGCAAGCGGTCTCATAGCCTTGTCGCATAGCCAATTTACTATACCTGGGCCCCCCTTATATCCCTATCGCTGCCGTTGCCCTCCCCCTCCCGGGGGGGGGCGCGTGTAAGTAACTTAACTGGGCACCCTGTATACATGTTTCTGTCCTTGTCAGTAATAGGTTGTAACCGCAGTTATTATATATAATAACCGATTTATCACATTGACCGCAACATATACGAGTATATAACGCTTTGCCATGTTATTTTGTATACACGATGACTAGAGTAATTTTGATTAGATTTGAACCAGTGAGGAATATGTTATAGGAAGCTGAAAATCTCCGAAAATTTCATACATAGACCATCCAGCTCAGAGGCAGTGGGCATGGAGAGGTTTAAATATTCATTTCCCCATAATTTCCTTACGATTGAAGATAGGAAGGTAATTACAATGAGGCGAAATATCGCCTCATCATAATGAACAACTTTTGAATGAAAAGGTTTCCGATGAACTTAGAAGCTTTGGCCTGAAAAGGGATTCCCAAACACAACTGCTGCTATTTTTAACTTGATAATATTTATAAGCTGGATACTATCTGTAAATCGTTTGATGCGTTGTTACGAGCCATATGATTTAAAACAGCATTCATAATGCTTCACAATACGGACAGTTGCACCTGGAACCACAAGATTGGGCATGCAGTTACTTCTTGGGCAGTAGATGCTCAATAAGAAAGGGGTTTTCAAAATTTAAAAAAGTATTTTAATTAAAAAATAATTGAAATATTAACGCTCTTCCTTAATACGTTTAAAGCATGTTATTGCACATAGACCATTTGTACACTTCTTTAAAATGCAAAAAAAAGGTTTTCAGTGAAGCCAATTTTATTTCTATACTATTTTTTCTCTTATTTTAATAAATTTAAAAATTATTTTTAAATAAATTGTGTTTATTTAAAAATAAATCGCAAAAAAATAAATAATGTATTTAAATCGCGAGTTGAGACGATATTAAAAACATTATTTGTGTTCACATCATCATTGCTACAATTAATAGTAGTTTTTTAAAAAAAATAATGCAAAGACAAAACAAAACATTATCATACTACGATGTTTCGAACTAGGGGTTTGAATCAATTTTAAATTTTCTAACCTATGCATGCATGTGGCGTTTTGTTAAAAAGCTCTCATCAATTGCATTTTCTTTCGCCATTTTTTTCATACTCATATCTCTAACTCTTTTGAAATTGGAAAAGGAAATGGAGGAGGGAGAGGAATTTTCTTTCCATTTTATATCGCGATAAACGGAATCTAACGTTGGTTTCCGACTTGCTGACAGGAATTTTTTTAAACTTACTTTTATATAAAATTATTTTTAAATAAATTTTATTTATTTAAAAATAAATCGTAAAAAAATAAATAATAATGTATTTAAATTGCGCGTTGCGACGATGTTAAATACATTATTTGTGTGCACATCATCATTGCTACAATTAATAGTAATTTTTTTAAAAAATAATGCAAAGACAAACAAAACATTATCATACTACGATGTTTCGAACCAGAAGTTTGAATCAATTTTAAATTTTTAACCTATGCATGTGGCGTTTTGTTAAAAAGCTCTCATCAGTTGCATTTTCTTTCGCCATTTTTTATCCTCATAGATCAAACCCATATGAAATTGGAAAAGGAAATGGCTGAGGGAGTGGAATTTTCTTTCCATTTTATATCGCGATAAACGGAATCTAACTTTAGTTTCCGACTTGCTGACAGGAATTTTTTTAAACTTACTTTTATGTAAAATTTTTGGAGTTTCAAAATTTTGAATCGTTTTTAATTTATATAATAAAAATTGAACCAATATCGTAGTTTTTATTTCATTTCTTCCTGTTTATTACTTGATTTTTTTATTTAGAAGGTGTGTTGACGAGATCAGCTGCCGCGAAATTCAATAGTCTCAGGGGGTGCAGAATCTCTTATTTATTTATTATGCATGTTTTGTGTTAGAAAATATAAGTAAAGTACTAAGTATTGGTTGACAATAAATATACTAAAAGTATATAAGGCGGAAAAAAGACTTCATTCAGAACTTGCCTGAACCAGTAATTTTCTTCATTTAAAATGTTTCATAGTGTCAACGGATGCGAACTATTTAGTCTCTATCAACGTATTTATCGATTTTCAAATGCAATACTCACCAGTGAATTACAGAAGAACGAGAAACTATTGGAAAGTTGTTATAAATCGTAACTGTATGATATCAGTATACATCTATATACTATTTATGTCAATCTTCATTGACAAATAAAGCGTGCACATAAATATATCTTCATTTCATAATTCTAATTTAAACAGAAGCATTGCAAAAACTTGTAGAAATTAAAAGTGAAACTTGCATAAAATTACTTTACCTCATACTTGAAACTTGGCACAGGAACAAAAACATAACACGACGTTATCATCCCTAATGCGCATGAAACTGGTAGAAGAGCTACCAAAGGTCCAAGCCTATAGTTTTCGGAAGAATTGCCTAATATTAATAATCCAAATTTATAGACTTCGAAAGAAGTACCTAATATTAAAACAGAAGACATGATAACAGGTATTTTGGAAGTTGATCTTCCAGAGAAAAATATTAATCCATAGTTTTTTGTCGGCCGGCAACTGGAAAATTGGAAAAAAATTCCAATAGCAGAATTAACCAGAAGTGACATAATTACAACAATTTAATCCGTTAGTCCAAGATATTGATCGAACTTCATTTTTTCTTGAAATCGGAAACCAACCATCTTCAGTGGAAGAATAGAGCGAAGTTCCTGGCGTAATTATGAGGTAACTATGCTCCTATAAAACCATCTAACCAACGCAATTATCAATATTTATTGCATATGTATATAAGAATGAATGTTGAATGTGGTCTTGAAACTGTCATAAATTGCTCAATTCTGAAAGATTATTTATAAAGAAATAACTAGAAATAACTGCGTCTTATGTTTCGTTTGTTCCTGCTATTGAATGAGTAATGAGAATTTCAGTACGAGCATTCTCAATATTTATGAGAGATAAAAGCTGCCATAAAGTTAGTGCGTTATATGCGTTAGATAAACCTTTATTATTTTTTTAATTATCCTTCTCATTTTTTGCCATGAACATTCTTATTTTATATCCATCGTTTACAATTACTCTCTTTGAATAATTTTCTCGCCATATTTAATTGCAAAATTATGTATTTCGTTTGTGCTTTTTTCATAAAGTTCAGTGTTCGAATAGTTATTAACATATAAATCGTCCTTTATAATAGATAATTTCAAAAAAAATAACAAATAATCATTATTCTAACTTAAGACGAACTAAATTCACGATTATTCTAACTTAAGACGAACTAAATTCACGATTATTCTAACGTAAAGATATTTATTAACATATTAATCGTACTTTATGATAGTTAATTTCAAAAAATATCAAATCGCCGTTATTCTAACTTAAGAAAGACACTTATTTCAGATTGAATTCGTTTTTTCCGCACTGGAAATTACGAACTCGGGAGATATTAATAAGAACGATCTTATAAGATCGTTCTTATTCGATCTTATAAGCGAAGATCTTATAAGATCGTTCTCGGGAGATCTAATAAGAACGAGAAAATTCTTTTTAAGGTAGAAGTAAAATGATTTTAGTATATTGTTCTGAAGACTCGTAATCACAACATTTCCATATAAAATTATGAAACATTAACAGTCACTTGGATGGAATTTTCGTAGCGAAACATTTACGACATGTAGAGTCTTGAATGTTAGTCAACGCATTTCAGAGCATTCCATTACATTATGGAATGTGATGTCGTTCTGTCTTTGTTGTTAAAGATTACAAAACCTCATGCAAAATGCGTTATTACAAGCAACCTTATGCAAGTTATTTTTCACCTAGATAAACATTTTATTTAGGTAACGCTTTAACATAATCTGTGTCACGACTTCCAACGATGGTTGTGGCGCGAAGGACACTAAAATGTAAATAATTAACATTTTGCACGGATATTTTGAAACATTTTTGAAAATTGTAAATAACGATTATTTTGTTCAAATTCAGTGACAGTAGATTAATATTTTTGTAAAAAGAGTGCAAATAGTTTAGTTAAGATTTCTCCATCGCCATTAAAGGTTGTGATTTCATATCGACCCTCTCTTCTTTGAGGATGGATATCGGTTCAATATTTATACTTTCAGTAAACGAATTCCCATCTCTTAAACACTTTCCGGCCAGTGGAAACTGAGGTAGGTGTGAACATTGTCTGATTTATTGGCTTTCGACAAAATCTGTATTTTTTTAATGTTAAAAAATACCTTCAGAAAAAAAGTGTTAAAATGTTTATCAGATAAAAAAACTTAGAAAAAAATACATTCTTCCTTTTTATAAAGGTAGTTTCAAAACAATAATCGGATTTTAACTCAATATATCTCAAAGAGTATTAAAATCACGAAAATAAAAAATGCCTCATTTAAAAACGTAAACATTTCAATTTTTTCGAATGAAAAGAAAAGTCGTATGTGTCTTCCTTTCGTTATACAATACACTGCTATTCTATAGTCCGTTTCTCCCCATGTCATTGTCTATATTCGCAAAAGCGGTGGTAATATGGTTTGGGGGCTTATTCAACCTAGCTAGAATGATGTCACATGCATAGTCTTTTCATCTGACTCCAAAGGAAGACATTGCAAACCATAAGATCATGAGACTTTCGCAGCAACCTAAAAAGTGCTATGGCGTCAGCACTACATCGACCAATCCGTCATCGCTTGATACGATATATCTCTTCTATTCTCCTACTAGAAATCAGGTTCATCAATTCCTACCTCCGCCTCACCGAATCAGAAAGGAAATGTAATAATTAAAGTAGTGGTATTTCAGTGACGGCCTAGAAGACCTCCCACTTTTACGACACCCTTCATGTCTCTTCACTAACAGAAGATCAGCCAACAGCTCATGAAGTAATGGGGAATTTGATTGCTGAAGAGGCCGGTGAACCCCTCTATAACTTGAAGACTCATGTTAAACTGAAACGATATTTTTTAAATAATTTAATCCTTACTGAAATGCGATCTAACTGTCATATAGGTCTTGCCGCTGCTCCGTCTTCAATAGCTATCAGACTTTTGGATGATGACCGCGCAGCACAACCTCCTTAGCTCACACAGAGAAACCTAAATGCAATATAAACAAAAAGTCTGATAAGACGAATGTCCAACAAATCGCAAACTTATCGTTTCGGATGAGTGTACTATGTCAAACAAATCTGCAGTTATCGAGTTTGTTTCTCCCATGCAAGTTCTGGAATGAAAACGCCAAGCAATCTTTACATATACTCCAAAGGGTGACACCAAAAGTGTTGTTTATTCGAAACCTTTTAAAGTAGTAATTAATTAGGTATTATCAGTAAGGATTAGTCAGATAAACGCGAGCGGAGTAGCGGGTACAACTGCTAGTTGTACAATATGATTCAACGTAGCATACGCAATGGTACAATTTATTTTCCCAAAATTATAAATATTCCTAATATTAAACTTCACTCCCTATTAAGATATAGGAGAAACATCGAATTTATTATTTCCACACCGTATCTCTTGATTATTCTTTAATTGATATCTGTTACCTCCCGTGTTCTCCCTTTCGAACCGGGGACTTTGCGGTCAGCTAAACGGCGTCTTGTTCGTTCGGCTAGCGAGACCTGCATTGGTGCCCTTGGAAAGTAATTAATTTATCTTACAAGAAACGAATTCTGAATTCAAAACTGCACCATGTAACTGTATTCATAACGAAATAACAGTGCTTTAGGCTTGTGGAAGGGGTATTGGGAGACACAGAGAGAGTAAGAACGAGTTGCATAAAAATATCTCTCAACAATTTATGTCTATCACGAAAGCTGTCATGAATATAACGTCTACGAAGTCTCCACCATAAAAGGAGGTAAACATTATTCAAAAAAATCTTAATTTTTGACTTCAATAAAAAAAACATTTCAACTAAATTTATGAAAAAAACATAAACTATTTCTATCTTTTACCTATGTATTAACGCTTCTAGACGTATTTTATTCTCCATCGTTTATGAATACTGCGGTTCACGGAAAAGGTTTCTGGAGAAGTGTCGAAAAGCTTTATCACACCAGAAATGGGTAGCGAAAAGAAAAAAAAATCCAAGAATCCCAGTAGATAATATGATGTGGACGTCATTTTAATTCTTCTCTTCATATTCTACATCAGTGCTGAAAACCCGTCTACTTCCAATCACGTCCAGGTAGTTTCAAAACTGTTGGTACAGATTTTAAATGTTGATAGAACACATCTCGGCAAGCAAAAATCATCCTACAATGCATGTTTCTAACTTAACCCTTTTGACCCAACTTTTGCATAATTAAAATTAAATATTATAATAAGTTTAAAAGTAATTTTAGACAAAAGAAACGTAAAACTGTGATTTATTTACACAATAGTATCCGGGATCTCCGGGATGTATATGCCCATTAGGGCCGAAAGGTTTAAGCCATTAAGCACTAGTTGCCAATTCAAAAATACCATTAGTTTTGCCCTATCACTTATGAAATTTAAGGTTTTGCATAGAAGATATAATATCTTCAATCAAATAGAAACACAGATTTTGATGAAAAGTGAATAAATCAGCTTCTGTGAAGTTAGTTCATTTTACGAAATTTTATTATTATAAATGTTAACATTTCATCACACACAAGCATTTTAAACTACTACTAGACCCAAGTCAGTGAGTTGATGTTAACAGACCAACAAGGAATGCAACGAGAAGATGTTATAAGTGACATCAAAGAGTGCTTAACGGCATATGCTATTATGTGTCTAGCAAAGACAAAAGGTTATTAATAAAATGAAAAAAGTTCTTAACAGTATATTATACTGTGCGTTTAGGAATGAGTTTCAATGTTTTATTTCACCTGTTTTAGTGTATTTGTATTGCTCTCTGTTTGTATGAATTTGTTTATCATTGCAGAAGCGGAAGCGTTTGAGCAATCCAATTTATGATTTAAAAAATAAAGAAGAAACATAACCTATTTTAAAATCACAAAGATTTCATCATATGAATATGCGAATGTAAGAAATAGGGCCGAAAACCTCAACTTTTAATATCAGAAAATTCATTAAACAGAAATGGAAGCAATTCTGTAAAATATATCCTCATACCTCAGATTTTAGTAGAATAAATAAAAACGACAGTTTTTCTTCAAATATTTTATTTGTTGTTCTACACTGCATGAAATCCATTATCTGAATCGGATGAAATAACAGTCATCTCTATGCATGTTTAAAGAAGATCCACGCTGTAATCAGTTAGGAAATTCAAAAGCTAAATTCTTCAAGTGACATCTAAATAGATTACGAATTCCGATAGTTAAGACGACTCTTTGCTTTATTTCGCATCAAATGTTTCTTTTCCTGATGACTTTTTCATCAAGAAACGTGCAATAGGAGCCAGGCATTTGGAGTCTGAAAGAAGTACTTTAAGCAGATATAAAAAAAGATTCACGCTTTAATAAGTTAGGAATTTCAGAAGCTGTAGTCTTCAAGCGGCATTTGTAAAAACTCCGAATTCAGGTTTTTAAGATCACGTTTCGCTTTATTTCAATTCATAGGTTTCTTTTTCTGATGGTTTTTTCATCAAGTAACGCGCAACAGGAGCCAGGCATTTGGAGTCTGGAGGAATTGCATTTTTGTTCCATCCTGAAATGCAAAGTGTGTTGAAACGTATGAAAAATATACAAAACACTACTGATATCTTTAATGTTTTTTGCTTTTTCAATAACATTTTTACCTGTAAAAATATTTTTTTAATTTTTAGAAACTTCTTCATTAGAATTGAAAATCAAAATATTAATATTGTAAAATCTAATCTGCTGATAAATCCACTTACTTTTAAGGACAATTTAGATATTAAAATGAAATGCAAATCATTAATTTAAAGTAATAACAATTTTAATCTATTTTTAATAAGATTTTCTTTGCACACTTGATCACAAGAAAAGTATGTGAAAGTTGTAAGTTGAAACATATATGTCAAACATGTGCTCATTTCCTATTTATTTCAATCAATATCTAATTACTTGACCACGGTATAAAAATTAACTTAATTAATTAAAATTTTAATTAAATTTAAAATTAAGGAAATTGCTGCTTTCATTCTCATATGGTTTATTCTAAACAATCACGTTTGTAACAGTAATACAAAATACAAAGTAATAATATTTTTCCAATACGCTTGCATTGTTTCAAATGAAAACGAGATCAAATTGCAATAGTGAGGAGTGCCTTTTCACAAATCAAAAAGCTAACATACATATGCTTCATAGTTTCTTCAATTTTTATTCTTTGTTAGGTAAGAATTTTCTTCTTCTTGGGACAAGCGTCTCCGTTGCAGTGTTTTCTTTTTTTGGTAAATTTCAAATTCTTATTCTACAAGCGAAATAAACTGTATTAACATCTGTTAAATACTAATGTCACAAGATCTATTTGCAAAATTCTTTTACATTAAATTCGCCGTTTCCATTTTCTAATTGTTTTTTCCGTTCTTTTTTTTTCACTCGTGTAAAGCCTTTTTTCATTAATCATGCTTTACCAATGCTTTCAACAGTCATAATTGATGTGAACAGATATTTCACTACATTTAAATTTTAATTGTAATTTGAATTACTACGTGACTCCAAACTACGTGATTTTTTTGTCTGCGTTCACTTTTAGTGAACTGAAATCTACAATATGAGTTGCTTTCTTTGTACAATACGCTTTGCTGGTGCACGTTCTCGATAACAAATGTTTGGAACTCATTTCATTTCTCCCGGACATTAGTCTTACATGTATTGTGACACAAAATTTGTTAACTACGATAAGGCGAAATTCTTACATGTATTGTGACACAAAATTTGTTAACTACGATAAGGCGAAATTCTTACATGTATTGTGA
>BGPR01031132.1:0-18233 GCA_013235015.1 Araneus ventricosus
CGCCCTTGCGGAACTATGGTAATTCTAATAACTATCCGCCCTTGCGGAATGATTATCTGTTATTCACCCGCTCCAGAGGTGAAGTAGTTGAAACGAAATTACCCAACTAATGTTTTATTGTTTACAATATGTTGAGTGTCAAATAAATCTATTTTTCTACTATCGACGACTTTTCTGTGAATAACACTCAACAAACTTCATAATCTACACAAACATAGCATGCAATTCGAAAGCAAACAGACGATAAAAAATTACCGTCTCTAAGCAAATCGAAATAAATTTAATGAGTTAGCTTTGAGTTTTATTCAATAGACTTTTATTTGTTTTATTGCCGTTGATGCAATATATTTTTCTTAAATGCAAATTAATCAGATATTGAAATGCATGAATATTTTCTTCCTTATTAAGCTGGACTTCAATAGTTTTTTTTACAATTTAAATATTTCAATTAACTAAACTCCAAATTGATTTTTAGATGAGCATCATAAAGCATAAAACTAAATTATTGTTACTAAAATGTAAATATACAGACAAAGATAGAATGAAATAAATTTCCAAATAGGCCTGCAAAAAAAACTTATTGAAAAATATTTTAGTTTGATAATTGATTTTTATATTATTTTCACTGCTGATTTCAAATATGAAGCATGTTTTTTTTGTCACGTAAGGATATTTTACACGAAACGATTTCATATTTTTAGGGAAATAATCAATATTTTGACATTTTTTTTCATCACCTCATAGATACATATTTTACATTTGTATCCTAGCTCTGATATGATTTAAATGATCAATTAGTTCATAAAAAACGTTGCAAAATTCATATAGAAGTTTTTCCTCCTTTTCTCAAAACTTCTTTTTCCGCTTTTCTTCTAGTGGACTTGACGGGAATCGTCTCGTTTCAACGTCCTGCACAGTCGGCTATCATGCTGTTATTCTACCCTGCTCAGTTAACATCTTTCCATTTCCTTTATACCTTATGAAATTTTTCACTTTACTCCACCCTTGTCTCATCTAAATTTCCAAGGAAATAATCTAGGTGCGAGTGAAGGAAATGCTTTTGGAAAATGTTTTTTGAATGGAGGAAATGAAATTTTAAGCTCATATTACACATTAAAATATTTGAAATTTGTTAACTTTCTTCTCCATTGGATTTCTTGTTTGAGTTTCTTTGGTCTCCAAGGAAGCTAGTTACTATTAGTCTCAAACATTTCTTCCTTTTCTCTGGTATGTTCCCATTCTGAGCTGAAAAGTTTCATTTTTCATCAGTTCTCTGATGTCAGGTTCTATAAATACTTTTTATCATTTTTGCTCCGAATAAACCCGAGAACTGTTTTTAACTGTATTTGAAACCTACTCCTTTTATTGGTAGTGTTTTAATAAATTATTTTACAAGGCTTAATTTTATATGAAGATGTATTTTCCAATATATGTTGAGGGGAAGGAACCACTCTACCAGAAGCATAAGGGACAGGAAGTCTTTCAGATGGAATTTTAGGATAAAACATTTTCTTTTTATTCTTTCGATTAAAACTTTTCACATTGGATGTACAAAAATAGCAGTCATCAGTATGTTTTTAAACTCTCTCTAAACCATTGATATACCAAACCGAAAAGCTTGTTTTTTTTATCATGAAACCATTTCCTTAATTCTCCTACAGAAATGGAAGTAACTTTTTGCGGGACACAAGGCTTGTCTTTTTCCTTCATTTTTATGCCAAAATAAGCGAAGTACATTTTCTCCACAAAATCTAAAATGTTTCTTAGTTTTTTTTATTGTATAGTAACCACAAATGTAACAGAAACAATCTAATGAATTAAAACATCCTCTTGAAGCCATTTCTCTCAACAGCAACACAAACTATAAGTAAGAAGCACTTCTACTCAAAGTTCGGAATTATACACAAGTGCATGGAACTCAACTAAGAAAGACGTTGATAGCAGTGTAGAAAAAATGGCAGGAAGGGCAAGGGGGGACAGACATGCTCCAACAGACTAGTGATACGGTTTTAACTTGTTTTCCCTGATTTTACTGTTGTGTTTAACAGTGCACCAGTTTAGGAGAAAATCTCTACCAATAATAAAGGAGAGTGTTGTGTGTGTTGTCGCTCTACAGAGGAGACCGCTGGACCTAGTGCTACAAAATTTGGCACAAACTAATATAAATGGAGGAAATAGGCCCATCAGAGCCGTTTAATGCAATTTTAATTAGAATTTCAATTAATTAAAAATTAAGCAAGATTTCGTCATTTTTCCTTGATAACTTCGGAAAATATAACAACACAAAAATGATTGTTACACCGTCTGAAAATCCGAAACGATTATCTTTTCAATTATATCAGCTAAGTTACCTTATAGTTTCTTTCTCTAATTTTAATAAATTTTTGGCATAAGTTAAAACAATATTTTTCATTGTTGTATCATGCCGTATAAAATAGAAATAGAATAATTAACTGCAGGTTCGTTTTAAAATACAACATAAAAACTCTATTTTTCTCAAAACGTAGTTTCAGCCCTTTAAAACATTTAGCTTCAATTCTAAATAAAATAAAGGTGTTCTCTCTCTAATGTCCTCGGATCCTTTTGCGATAATGATTTCAAACAGTAAAATCTTCTGCTGAAAAAGGACAGATGATTGTAACAATCTCGCCTATTTTTACGTTAGCACATAACATACTCCCACTTTTTGTGTTACTAGAGAAAAAATTTACCCGCAATACAAAATGAAAACTGAAAAAAATAGAAGAAAGTTAACTCATTAGTAACTCACAAGTTCATTCGGCGACCACACCGAATAACTATTGCTTCCTCTGGTACATCGGCACCGCTAGTTTCCGGTCTCCGTTTTCTGAGATACTTTATTGTTCGGAACATCGGAATGACTAGGTCGAGGCTCTGGTGCAGCCATTTTGCCCGAGTCACTTCACGGAGTTTATCAAAAGAACTATTCTCTCTGGGATAAATTCGTTGAACATGTCGTATGATTTCACCATTGGATAATGGCAGTTTTGCAGCACGTTCCACTTTTTCCTTGCCAGGAAATCATTCAATCACCTGAGCCAAAGGCCAATTTATTCTGTTTGGGCTCTTTGACTCCACTAGGACAATTTCTCCAGGATAAATTGTTCTGAAGATGGCTTGCTTTTTGACTTCTCGCCAATTCTCCAAGATATTCCTCATAGAAACGTTTTCGTAAATTTAGCCGTAATGTATGAAAGTAACTCAAGGGTTTGAGTTAGTGCTGAAAGTAAATTATATACAAATAAATGGTTTCTCGTTCCTTTAAATCTTGAATAAAGTGAGCAGATGCAAGAGGTTTCAATTCGTTGGAGGTCTCCTGGCAAATATGTTAAGGGTCGCCCATTTATGGTAACCACACGGTCACTGAGCAAAGTCAACATTTCTTCATATGTGACACAGGCTCTGCCCAAACACTTTCGAAGAAGTTCCTTGGCGCACCGTATCATTCTTTCCCAAAACCCACTATTCTATAAGGCTAATGGAGGTCTAAATAAACAATCAATTTTCATTAAAGTGCATTCTCTTTTTATGAAATACCAGTCCAATGATTTCCAAACATTCGTTGTTGCGGTGAAGTTCGTATAGTATACAGAGTAGAACATCTTCCAATAGAACCTCAATATACAGAGTAGTACTTCCTATTTTTGCCCAAAATTTTCGTAATGTCTGCGTGAATGTTTCTGTAGACAGGAATGAAACTAGCTCTAGATGGACTGTTCGATAAACGGCACACGTGAAAAGTATTATCCGCGCTTTGTCTCCTATACGTCAAGTAGAGAGGTCCAGGCAGATCTGCGCCAGTTATTTCACATGCTGCTACTCGTTGTACTCCTAACCTAGAACAGAAAACTCGCCCATTAACTGTGCTTTTGAAGCATTTAGAAAAGCATTGTGGTTAGCATACTGAGTTCTATAGACGAGTTTTCTGTTTTGTTTATTTGCATTAAAATGCCTTAACTACCTGATTCCAGTGTAATGTTAAGTCAATGGAATCTTCAAAGCGGAAGTCCAAAAGTAATACAAATAAAGTCAAGGTTTTTAATGTAAATAAAAAAACAGAAAACTCGTCCATTATCAAAGGTTATTGGTTGAAACTACAAATAATCTAAATAGACTGGAGGTAATCAGATGATGCACCTGGAATTGAACTATGTAAAATTGATGTAGAGTTATTGTTACCAGAGCAGCAAAAAATATTTCTGGTGATTTATGCTAAATTTTATCCCAAAGAAAGAATCAAGGACAATATGGTCGAGACGTTTTCTTACCAAAGTCTTCTTTCATTTTCATATATAAGTAGCCTCTGTAATAACTTACTCGTTGGAAGAAAATTAAACTATATTAATCTAAATCACATTTAAAAGGAAAGTAAAGAACAAAAGAAAATATTTAAAAACTGATGGTAATGAGATCAATCACGTGGCTGTGCAGTCACATGACAAATATAGCTACACATATCACCAAACGTCTGATCACATGACAAATGTAGCTGCGCATGTCACCAAACGTCTGACTATATATTGTCTTATGTGTTCTGTGACGTGACATCCTGTTTCCTCCTGTAAAACGAATACATCCCAAAATTAATTGCAGCGGCACTCTGGACGTATCTCACATGAGCTCTAGGGATGGCGGTTATTGCAAAAAGAACCAGTTTTCGGTTATTGAGATTTTTTCAGGTTCAGGAGGTTTTAACCGCTCGAAATAACCGGGTTTTTAAATAACCGGTTTTCGGTTTTTAAAAATAATTAATAAAATGAATAAATTTTGTCTACAAACACTGTTTGTAGACAAAATTTTTTATTAATATTGTTTTTACAGGAAATGAATTCATAGGCCGATATTTAACTGTTCATAAGGCTCTTTTAGCGATGTGTTGATCCGTGACTCGACACCTCTAATCGGAAACAGCGCCGGCCGGAGGGGTGTGCGAACGGTGCGACCGCACTAGGCCCCGCGTTTTCTAAAGGCCCCGCGCAGCTGACTGATTTTGCAAATTAAAAATGTTTTCTTATATTTATTTTAATCCGAATATACATAAATACGGATTAAAATTTAAAAAATAATAAGTAGGAATACATCGTACATGTACACGTTTCAAGTCTTCGGAAAGATAATTATGAAGCAGAGAGAAATCTATAGACGGTGGATTTTTTTGTCTGCGTCGAATTGAGGACAAGATGAATTAGTCCGAGAATCGCAGCTTCAACAGGATCAACAAAGAGTTGAAAACGAAATATCGATATCAATGATCCTGGTATTCGGCCTGAAATTATAAATGATAAATTTAGAACGGCTATCACACAAATTAGTGTGACATAAGTAAAAAAAACTAGGATTTTCCGAATGTTAAAAATAGCAGAAGTTTTTCTGAAATTATTTAAAAAAATTAAAGAATGAGAAACATTAGAAACAAAGACGGTATGGTTACTCTCCCCAAAATACAAAGATGCCACATTGTGCCACTCTTTCAAATACCACCAAAAATAATTCATAAATCAAATAATCTAATTAATTTCCATTTTAACGTATTTCTTAAGTCCCTAATATACCAATTTGTGCAGTGTAATAAATAAGAAAATGCAATAAATTATTATTTTGTTTTACGAAATTAGTTTCAAGGCCCCGCAAATTAACTTTGCACCAGGCCCCGCTTTTGTTCGGGCCGGCCCTGATCGGAAACAACATAATTCAACGATGATACTAATCTTTCAGAATCCACAGAACTTCCAACTAAAGAAAAATATTCTTTTGGCTATAAATGATAAATCCGGCTTGCAAATGTTTTATTTGCTCCCAAAAGAAATTTTCAAGCAAATGGAGCATTTCTCTACACTCCCGCCGCACGTGTTATAAGATTTCGGTACTAGTGATTGCGACACAATGACAGACAGGAACAACAACTAGTAACCGGCAACGATAACGAAAAAGAATAGTCTGAGTCAGTTCAGAGTTCAGAATATGGTGTTCCTTATATAAATCATCAACCATTTGCTTTAAACTTTTTTTTAATGTTCTTCCAGAATTTTGTTGAGGCCGCGGTGGCCTAGTGGTAAGGTCTCGACCTCGGGACCGGAGGGTCGCAGGTTCGAAAACCGATTCCACTGAAGATCCGCCGTGTATGGGGCCTGTTGCACGCCACACCATACGTAGTGGCCAAACGTCCTCCCGTTGGTGTGGCACGGAAGCTTGGAGAGGGAGGTGCCAGCTCAGGTGTCGTCCTCGTCATCTGACCGCGGTTCAAAATTACGAGGTCCGTCCCTAAATAGCCCTCGTGTTGCTTCAAAACGGGACGTTAACATAACCTAACCTAACCTAACCAGAATTTTGTTAAATGTGTTCTAGCAACAGTTGTTCGTCTGTATTCTTATTCGTAATGCGTTTTATGTCCGTATTTATATTTATGTGAAAATAAATATTTATTTGTCCAATCCGGTTTAATATAAAGAAATTAGATGATACAGACGTGAATAATCATATTTTTTGTTGTTTGAGTCAATGAGTATAATGCTTTAAAAATAACTATGTCTAAATTTTTATACAGTCCCTATTATTTACTATTTATCATACTTAGTTAAATAGCTTTGGGACACTAAAATTTTAAACAAAATGTCCCACTCTTCTGCTACTAAAACTGATCGAGTTATGAAAGCTTGACTATCACTATTTTATACCATTTCAGCCTATCTTCTTATAGTTGATTTTGCAGCAGGCATTTTTACCCAGTTATTAGATTTAAAAAATATAACCGGTTATAAACGGGACAAAAGAATAACCGAAACAAAATAAAAACCTGTTTTCGATTGAAACCAGTAGGTTTTTCTCATCCCTAATAGCACGAAGTGATTCCATACATTTTAAAAGTAAAACTTCGTAATAATACACCAACAATCTTAAACAAAAACTAAAATTCCTTAATAATGGTTATTTGTTTATAACTGTACATAATGAAATTTCGTAATAATAATTTAATTAATAATTATAATTTTTTAGATAATTTTTTCGAACCTTATTGAATAACATCGCTGTCAAATAATTTTCAGTACGAACTTAAGATGAACTGTGATTTTTCGCATCTCTCGTCGATATAAATATGTATAAACCAAGATTTTTTTACAACTAGCAATTTTGCTACAGTTTTTTTAAATACCCACTTGAAATGCATACTATTTCATTGAAATTTTTAATTTAAAATATTTCAGTAACTGAACAAAAATTTATAATATTTAATTACTATTTATAATAAATTTTATTAAAAATTTATTATAAAATATGAAAAAAATTATAAAAATTACTATATTATAATTATAATAAAAATTATAATATCTTTTTATTAAAATTTTATTACTGCAGAATATGTGGATTTTTTCCATAGATAGCGCCACGAGGAAAATATTATTCCTTATTTTTAAAATTAAATATTTGTTCTGTTGGAGTAGTGATCTGAATGATATCAAACATCGGAAACTGGAAAAAAATAGGATAAAACAGGTCAATGAAGCAGTGATAATTTATTAACAAGGAAAAAAAATGTAATTAATTATATTGCCACGTTAAAAAAAGAAAGAAACTTCTTCAGTTTCCTTGCTTCAAAATTACAAAAAAATTGATGCACGGGTTAAAAAACTTTATGCTTCTTTATTCAATTAGTTTTCTGTAAGTTATTAAAAATTTACTGCCAACGTTGTGTAAAATTATTCATTTAAGAAAGTTCTAGAAGTTTCCACATGTTGTTTAAATTTAAGCGCGTACCATAATTCTTTGAATATATTTTTTATTTTATCTTTTTTCCTTTCTCTATTTCATCCCTATTAGCACAAGAGGCTCGACAATATTCATACAATATTTTCACGAGGTCGTACGGCTTCAGAATATTGTAGAAGCGTCGTGGAGATATCGTAAATATCTTGTTCTAATAGAGATCTTTTTCTTTTCTTCTCTTCTCGATAAATATATTTGTGCACTTTTCAATTAACTATTAATTTTCAATTATCATGTTATCATGCATGAATAACTTCCAACTCTTCACAGGGATTGTCACATCTTTCGCTGGTCCTTTTGTTCCAGGTAAGCGCGACAGAACATTATGACAACGAGTACAAGTACTCTGCCTAAAATTTGGTTTCCTCCACTGTACGTCTTTCTTTCGATGAAAACCATTCCGAATTATCCACTTCTTTCTCTCCGTGAATCTCCGTAATAGAGAATCTCCGTGCTCTTTCGATTCCGTATCAATATCGCTGAAACTTTCATCATCTGAAAAATTCTTTCAACTAATTCTAGGAGAATATTTCTGTAACAATAATATGAAATTTTTTAATCATCAGCAAATTTTTTGTACCCCAAAATATGAATTCGGTGGAGCCCCTCGCTTCATCTTTTCGCGAAGACAGCTTTAACTTTTGATTCAAATGAAATGTCAAAACTAATGCCCCTGGTTTGTACTGCCATCTGTTAGAATTGTTTGAATCTAATTGGAACTCATTTTAATGGACTTCGTTTTCTTGTAACACCAACGAAACAAATTTCCTCTGGTGTTTTCAATAACTTTTGAAGCTTTTCGACTTGTTTTGCAATATATTACGAATAGAAATGAAAGAACCTTCATAACAGTAGCAATTTTATTTTCAAATAATATACGTAGTGAGTATTAACAGTAGCAATTTTATTTTCAAATAATATAGTTATGAATAAAAACTCCTGAAAATAAAAAAAGAAACTTTTACTCAAGGCTTAATGTGAGTAAAGATTTTTAATATTTAAATGCAATTCCTTTCAATATAAATCAACCAGACGAGATGAATAAGCCGGAACATTCCACTTTTTTACTTACTGCCCGGATTAAAAAAGTGCCTGTATTTGTTCCAAATTTGAATCTATTGCCTCATTTTTTATTTCTTGGTATCAACTTCAAAGAAATAAAAGTATTTAAAAAAATAAGTTTTTTAAAGAATTTTCTGTAACTTACTACACTTTATTCCTACCATGACAAAGGTAGAAGAACAAGCCTGATGAAAAAACAGTAAAAAAAATAGCAAAACATATTTCCTACTTATTCCTCTTTCACTATTTAAAAAAAAATTGGCAATTCAATATTTAACTGTTTTTAAATTTTTTCTAATTAATTTAATTTATTTTTCGGATTTATTGATTCGAATTTCTTGAATATTTAAAACTTTACTTTGCCGATATTTACGCACTTTGATACAGTTTGATGACAGGTGTCATCTTCGTGCCGCCATCTGCCGGAAAAGAAGTAATTGAAATGTCTAGCTGAATAAAGATTTTTCAATATTGGGTAGTTTGAATACCTGCGAAAATTTTTTCTGTAAGTTATTTTTTAATTTTTAATTTTGCACAGTTTCTGAAGAATAGTTATTTATTTAACATCTAAAATCTTGAAAATGCTTCAATATTTTAATACAATAAAATATAAAACGCGTTATTTGATTGATTAAAATCTGATAAACATGGTATATCTGGGGGTTCATTGAAAACCTCTCAATTTTTCCTGATAGTTTTCATAAAACAGGAGAAATATATCTTTCTATTAAAAGACAAATGTAAAAGCTTTGATTCAGCAATATTTTTATGTTTCCTAAATCCACCCAGCTCTTCTTCTCCCCGGAGACTGGGGGCTGTTCCCTTTCGTGCTAACGGCAGTCTCTCTTTTTTCTCTGTTTAATTATTATTATCCCCCACCGTCCCACTAAGGGCCTAACACCCTTTAGAGTAGGCCGGGTTGGTGTGGGTTCTTTTCCTTTACCTAATTACTAAAAGTCTGAAAGAAAATAAAATTACAGTTAGTTTTAGAAATGCAATTCTTTTTCTTCTTAAAAATATTATTATAGCAATTACAGTAACTGGTTTTATCTCTCACTGTATTATAAGAAATTTTATTTTAAATCACAAATTCTGGAAACTTTTTTAATTTCTTTCCTCGTTATAGTTTTTGAATAATTAATAGGAAACAAGTTCACTAAAATAAGACATTTTCACTTGATGTTTGAATAAAAGAACATAGAATGAAAAAAAAAAGGGAAGTCGAAAGAAAGTAGTTAATAAAAAAGTTAAGTTATTGTTCATGTTTCCGATGCTATGATACCGAAGAGAAAGGCGGTTTTCATACTCAAACGTTTTTCAAGTTTTCATTCGTCAATCCTAAGTTATTAAAAGGATGGAATGAGAAAATTCAAATATAAATATCTAAGACAACATCATACTGCGCTTCTTAAGGCGTAAAGGTTTCTTTAAAAAGCTCGTTTATATATTTATTAAATAACTTATAGGAATAAAAATGAAATAATAAAAGAACGATTTAAAATAAAAAAAGACGTCATTATAGAATTTTGGTCAGTCTTACTCTAATACACCAAATTAGATAAATCACACAATTCTTATAATCTGATTAAAGAAACCCCAAATAAATTAATAAAAGTTCTAGCGCAAGAATTAGAAATGAATTGAGGAAGAAAATCCAAAGCAGAAAACAAACAATCATTTCATGCAGCAAAAGAATCGTTCTTAATGCTGGGAGTAACAACCGCAAGAGGCGTAATGGATTCCTCATTTAAATTTTCCAGGTACATTTCACGTGCATCACAAGCGAGTGAAATGCTTCTAGTGACTGAAAGTGTGAAATCTGAATATTCTTTCGCATCCTTATCCAATATAGTAGGGGAAAGTTGGGTAAAACCGGGCACCTAAGACTCGAAGACCTGTTGCAGTTAAGCTATTCTACTCAGAGTTTGTCAAATTTTATTAAAATATTCATTGTTTATCGGAGTACAATATGTCTTTCAAGAAAAGTCATAGTTTTACTACTTTTTTTACTAATGATATTTTTATAAAAAAAGTCATATAACCAGTTTTACCCCATTAGTGGGGTAAAACAGGGTACACATGTTAACTATGGAAAATTATGAAAACTCGATTTTCAGAGGAAAAGTAGCAGACATTTTTATTTTGTATGACAATTTAAGAATATTAGTTACAAAATTTACATGTAAAGCAGTTGTTTTCATCCTCTGAGCCACCGCAACATTCTTGGGCCCAGCAAAGACAGTTTCTACATTGGATTAACCTTTCTTATTTATTTAAATTAGAAAATACATAATTAAAATATAAACAATGAACGTCTGGTGTGTTTTTATCGTCTTCATCGGAGGAATCATCACTACTGACTGTCCTGGTCTTACTTGGAGCTCCCGGTGCAGTCGTTATAAAAATGAAATAGAGCCGCTCAAATATTGGACTACATCTTTATTGTTTGATAAGGTATATATCCTTAGTAAACGTATAACAATTTGTACTAAATATAGTTTTTATAACTGTAATGATTATTAAATAAGGATGGTTTAAAATCAAACGAACATTAGAGAGTTGAGGTATTAAAACAAACAAACCTTCACAAAATCAATCAGTGAATTCAACAGCAACATCACTCCACCATGACTGTTCCTATTCATTGATTAGTAGAGTGTAATTCAGTATTTGTCCACTAGAAAATAGTACTAATAGCGCCAGAATCAAGGGTAACCAGTTTTACCCCACTACCCGGTTTTACTCCACTCTCCCCTATATATACATAATATTAAAAAAGTTAAAAAATTCAGATCATTTCAGAGTTTTCTCAATTATTTTTAGAAATTCGAAGGTAGTTTTTCTTTCTTATCATAAAGATTTAAACATCCATGAACCAATTGTCAAAGGTGATATAATTATTTCACTTTTGTATTACTTCATCAAATTTGTTCATAAAATGTTCTTCTAACGACTATTGGGGTTGCTGAACCACAAATTCCCGAGATGCAGTTTGAGTCAATTTGATTCTCAGTATTTGAACAATTAGCTGTTGAACTGGAGACGGTAGACCCTAGGCTGACTCCAAGTCGTAGGCCTCAAGGTTCAGAAGATGCTGAAGTTCAGTTTGATTCAATTTGAGTCTCAGTGTTTCAAAAATTACTCGCTAAACTGGAGACGGTTAACCCTAGGCTGACTCCAAGTAGTAGGCCTCAAGGTTCAGATGGTGTTGAAGTTTACTTTGATTCGATTTGAGTATCAGTGTTTGAAAAATTACTCGATAAACCGAAGACGGTTGACCCTAGGCTCACTCCAAGTAGTAGACCTCAAGGTTCAGAAGGTGCTGAAGTTCAGTTTGATTCGATTTGAGTTTCAGTGTTTGAAAAATTACTCGATAAACTGGAGACGGTTGACCCTAGGCTGACTCCAAGTAGTAGACTTTAAGGTTTAGATGGTGCTGAAGTTCAGTTTGATTCGATTTGAGTGTCACTGTTTGAAAAATTACTCGATAAACTGGAGACGGTTGACCCTAGGCTGACTCCAAGTAGTAGACTTTAAGGTTTAGATGGTGTTGAAGTTCAGTTTGATTCGATATGAGTCTCAGTGTTTGAAAAATTACTCGCTAAACTGGAGATGGTTGACCCTAGGCGGATGGAGCTTTTTATCAACTGTCTAAAGGTCTTCATTCAGTACAGTACGGAAGGAGAGGGTTTCCGTCTGCTTGCAACGGCAGATCTCGGATGGAGTGGATGTGGAGGCTCTATGTTTTAATTCGATGGTTAATTAGTAGATAAAATACTGTCCTTTAATTTAGCGCCGTTCAGTAAAGTTTAGATCCGTTGATGAAACCGTCAGATGGAGGACGCAAAATTCCTTCCTTGTGTCAACTCGTTAATAGCGTTTTTAAATACTTTTATTTAACTTGATTTGTTTCATGTTTAATTCTTTTTCTGTAATCGATTTTTCACTCAATTCCTCATGTGGTAAGTGACTGAAATTTTGGGTAGTTGTATATTATCGACGACAATATTCTATTTTAATGTTTTCAGAACTCAAATATAAGTTAACCATTAATTAAAATTAAATGTTGATAAAGAGCCACATGGTAGTGAGTTTCAGAAACAATTGATTGTAAGATTTAAAGGTAGAAAATAATTAAAATGAAAGATTTTTGAGGTTGTTGGATCACTAATCAAAGCGTCTTTAAAAAACGTTTTTAATTAAATTTTTTAACATGATTTGTTTTGATGCATCAGTAAAATTATGAAACATACCTATTAGCTTCATTTAATAAGATGATTACTATTCCATATTGAACTATTATAATATCACTTTTACGTTTTCCTTTTTATTTCGTTTATTTGAATTCAAGTCTGAAGAAAACTGTCTGAAAAAACTTTTAGTGTCAGACACTTTTATGTGAGTGAAATATCTTAACTGTGAAAATCACTGTGAATAATAACTGTGGACTTCTCAAGAGAAAGAGAAATTTTGATGAAAGTTACAACTGAGCTGATAAAACGTTTAATAAACACATTTAATTTATTCAGAAACTACCAAAGCATTTAGGGTTACGAAACGCTAGGTTTTTGATGTTTGCTTGCTTAAGTGTTTATGGCAAATTTTTTTAATGAACATGTTTTCCCTTTATTTCATTTGTGTCAAATCTTTTAAATCAATTTTAATTATGGCATCTGCAATTCTTACTGTCTTCATTAAAATTTATTTTAGAAGAAAATCGTTATGTCTATCTTACAGATCATTAAGAGATGATTTAAAGTAAGCAGTACAATTAATTTAATGAATAAACACGACATAAATAAGCCCTTATCTCGGAAAGATAAAAGCAGAAAAAAGGTATTATTATCCTCTCCTTATTATTTCACAAATGAACCTATCAATTAAGGCTCTGGCTTAATGAATTTATAAGATCTCATTCATTGCAGCTAATTAAGGAAATAAATTAGAATGCATCTGGAAGTTTCACATTTTTTCCGCTTTCAATAGCTTTTCTGTGTAGTGAACGGTTCAACTTGTAATATATTTCCCTTCTTCCTCATATTTCAGCAAGCAACACATTCAAATAACAAAGAGAAAACTGATATATAGCCGCATACTCTGCAGAATGGAAGTGGTGTGTTTGTGACATGTTATTTAAACTAGCTGTCGTAATATTCCAAAATTGCAATTTTCATTGTCTTTTGTTCCAGTAATAACAACCTGCTGCCGGGAGTTGCTGTGACAGAAAAATCGATGAGAATATACTCCCTTCTCTTCTTTGTTTATTTTTTGTTTTGAAAATATAAATTCAAATTAAGTGTTGGGAAACTCGTAAACCTTGGGAAGATGAAGTAAATTAAAAACGAGATTGAGGAAATGAAAGTATTTAACAAAAGTTCTTTTTTCCTGTTTATTTCTTTTTAGAAAAAGTGCATTTCTAAGTAATGCGATCCAGAAAAGTGGCAGAACTTACGCCGTTTTTTAAGACATTTGTAGTTCAAAATGTTCAAATCCAAAGCTATAGGAAATATTGTAAAGTGAATTAATCGTTTTCTGGGCCATGCAGGATTGGTTAGTCAAATGCTTAGAAGAGTACTTTTATCACATCTGGTATTGACACAAAAATTTTAAATATATATCAGATTTGGGAACTGATTGATCAATCCCTAATAGCACAAGAGGCCCTACAATATTGTTACGATACCTTCACGATATTGAAGGGCATTCAGAATATCGGACAACGTGATAATTAGGGATGAGAAGAGCTCCTAAGTGCATACTCGATTGTTTTCACTATACTACGAAGCTATATAGCGTACCTTATAGCGCAAATGTACGAGAAAGTTGACAGGGAACACTCCCACAGGCTCTTTTTAAGGTAATTTATCTGTTGCAAATCTTATCATGGTAAGCTTTAGTAGGAAGGTCTTCAACTAATAAAAGTAGCTGTAAGATAAGAAATAAAAATTATATCTAGCACCTTTATCTTTATTTCTCTTTTCATGCTCGAAATAAGAAGTATCGGAGTCTATTTGTAGCTTATTTAATGGTATCAACCCATGTTTTTTAAACAAATGCATTTCTTTTCAAAACGCAAAACTGATAAAATCTCGTAACTTTTCTTTTCTTTTCAGTAGAGAGAACACGTTTCGTTCGGGTGTTTTTTTTCTGAAAAACTTTTCATTATTAAACTTTTTCACACCAATCGCTACTTAGGAGATACTTAAAACAAGGTGTCTTGATACTACTGTGATGTGTGTTGTTTTCTTCGTTATCTTTCCTGGACAACTGTGTATGTTACGGTCGATGTGGGTAATCGGTTATTATGCATAAACACCACGGTAATTATGCATAATAAACTATTTACCATACTGAGCGTAACATATATAACAAATTAACCATTTAGATGGTAATAAGGAAACAAAAACTTTGGCCTCCTCTGATGATATACGTCTTTTCATGACAGAGGTTGAGGCATTCTCTTGTTGGCATGTTTATGGTGTCGAGTTTCTACAGCTTATGCATTCGTGTTTCAAAAAACAGAACGCCATCCGAGATGTTTTGTGTCAGGAAAATTTGTTCATTAACCATGTAATATCCATACATGTGGGAGAGTGATTAAGCCCATTTAGTAAGCCGCTGTGACGGTAGATGGCAGCACAACTCAACTAGGTTGGTTACGAAATTTTCCTCTTGTGAACCAAAGAAAGCGCACTCGACTCCACGGGGCAGATCAGAGGGGTAAGGAGGTAGGTTCGCTTGCCCGGTAGGTGTTCCGTCCTCAGGGGCGTTGGCTCTTAGCCTTCCCCTTTGTCCCACTCTAGGTTTAAGTCTGGTAGTATTAAATTAAATTGGCATAACCCCTTTTCCTTAAACTCTTATTGTATATTTAATTATTTCCTCGTAACTATATGTAAATATGCTCTTAATGTTTAATAAAGGAAATTAGTTTTTTTAACTGAGCTGTTATTCTTTAAAATTCTACCCCTAGACTCCCCACATACATCTGATGATTGCAACAAAGGTATAGAATTTGCTTTATGATATATGCAGACACTGTTATGATTCGATATGCTTATGTTAATAATCTGAATAATATTTTATTCTTTGAAGCAGAAATAGTTTCACCAGCTTCATTTTGGTACACATTAATTTTTTCACGGATGGCATTTAGAGCCCAAGGATGCAATAAAAATAGTTACTCTCTTTATTGAAAATCTAACTTTAAAGATTTTGCTTACAGTACATTTAAATTTTATTATTAATCGAGATTTTTCAGAACAAAGAATCTTTTTTTCTGAGAAGTATTTTATCACGGCAACAAGTAATCATGTTCATCTATTGGTTTCCGCGTTTTCTTTTTCGTTTATCGTTTTCACTTATCTGTAAAACATATTCTATGTTAAATGTAAAACTAGAAATAATTTTAAGAATTTCTTTTCTTTTATTCCATTTAAAAGTGATCATAATGATAAATTACAATGTTCCAATCTCAATGATTTTCATAAAACTTGAAATAATTCGAAATATAATCTTTTTTTAAATATTAATAAAATAAACAATTTTTTCATTATTTTATCATTAAAAACAAATTATGTTGTTTGGGAAGATAATAATATATAGCTGTGTATAACTCCTAATATAGCAGCAATAAAATGTCAAATTAATTTGCTGGATATAAAAATCCATAAAAACATACATATGAAATAAATCACAATAAAATGCAGACAGAAAAAGAATTTACTATTTTTCCATCTAATATTGATCAACAGGCACGAAATATGTTTTTGAATTATAAGGTGCACGCATCTAATATTGATCAACAGGCAAGAATTATATTTTATGAATTATAAAGTACACGCATGTAATATTGATCAACAAGCACGAAATATATTTTATGAATTATAAGGTACATGCATCTAATATTGATCAACAGACACGAAATATATTTTATGAATTATAAGGTACACGCATCTAATATTGATCAACAGGAACGAAATATGCTTTTGAATTATAAAGTACACATATTTACCTTTAAAATGATAAATTTTGCAAGATATTTCTGTCTTAAAAGTATGTCTCATGTGGTCTCTTTTTTAAAATTTAAAGTGGAAGTTCATAATGTTAATAATGAAAATCCGTTTCACTAATTATGTTGAAAATTGATTTGAACTTTTTACACAGTAGATTGCTCACAAAATAATAAAAATTTCAATTTATCTATTACTTTCAAGCATTATTAATTGTCTTTGAAATTTCAAATACTGTTTCGTTGTTGCAAGATTAATTGAGGTGTTGAGAACCAGAGTGTACCGACTCACTATTTTCTCTAAACTCGGCTTGGCGTCTCATATGTTACAACTCTGAAAGAGAAACATTTGGCAAACGCTACAATGTATTGCAGGGTTGCTGAAACAATCTTGATCTATTCTGTTTTTGAAAGAAAAAATGTTTTTCTTTCTCAGTATGACACCTATTTCAATTCAGCGAAAATTTTGGGTTTTTCTATTCTGGTTCTCAATACTTCAGTTGTACAAACGATTCAAGTCAAGATTTCATAAATTAAAATTTAGTTATTTTTTACTTTTTAAAACATAATTTTCATTCTTTAACATAGATCATTGAATAACAACTGATTTTAGTAAAACCCAATAATCAAAAATTTAGTTTTATGCATGGCTTGCCATAAAAAAAGTCATTATGGGAAAAAAAGTTGTACAACTTGTTAAATATTTATGAAACTCTTATATTAAAACAGAGTGTTTCATTCATTTATTTTTTCTAGAAAACGATATTTCAAAACAAATCAATCAAGCTGTTTTTGACCTAATTTTTAAAAGAAATAACGCGGAAGAAAACAAACACAGAAGAAAAATCCGAGACTAAGAAACATTCGTTAAATGTATTGAATTAGCTTTGAGAATTAATTTTCTCAAAGTTGTTTTCTCTAACTTCAAGGAAATTGAATTTTTGCTTTTACAAATTTAATTCCAAGCCATTTGATACCAACTAATTCTCTTCTAAACACTACACAAACTAATACGGGTAATTTATTATTGTAAACAATGATTTCGTTTCTTATCCGAGTTTACTTCTTTTTGTTAAATGAATTGTAATTACATATTTACTCCCTTAATTTCTACTAACTTTCTTTCAAACTGAAGTTTACAAAAATCGTTTTCATAATGACCTACATTTAAAACAAAATATCAGGATGAATTGCTTTTTAGAATTATAAAACTAAGCAAACTACAAATGATGAAGTATAAAGGCCAGAAACTATACGAAATGAAAGGTGAGGGGAAGAATTTTAATGCCCTATTCAGTTCTTTTTCGTGGCAACATATTAATCATTACGCCCAGAGAAAATTTCGCGCCAAAAGATTGCTTCTCTTTCTTTTAATATAATT
>BGPR01031133.1:0-18232 GCA_013235015.1 Araneus ventricosus
TAATTTTGTTAATACTGATAAAAGCAGACATTTAATTATAATTTTGTGAGAACTGATAAAAGCACAGACTTGTGTAAAGAATTCACAATTTTAGATTTTTTTTTTTTTTGGTCGCGAGGTCTACTGTTCACAGAACTATTAGTTATTAAACTGAAATGTTCTTTTTACTGTGTGTTTCTTCGTGCATTGCGGCGATACCTTTGCTTTGATTCAACTCTTTACATAAGATAAGTTATTTAAAAGTTATATGCATGTCAAATTTAATGATTCCTTTTTCCAAATGTAAAACGCCATAATTTTGCAATACATATTTTTAAAACTTATATCAAAAATTCCTCTTGTGAAATTTTTCTGTTTTGTCATTTATATTAAATTAAACAACTGTGTTAATTGTGAAAGTGATAAAGTATATTCAGTGCTGATGACGTTTGAAAAGAATGCTTTTCAGCATGGATTTTCAACATTTACCTGTAACGTATTTCCATTGTTATAATTATTATTACCATAAAAAAGCTTAATAAACTGACTGATATGTCTATTTAAATATCTTTTCAGACGAGATATTCCCTCTTCGTAGCAGTGGCGAAGCGAGGAAATGGCGCCCTGGAGGTAGAATTTATTTTTCTCCCCCCGCCATACCTCCCGATTTCATTTATCGTCTTTTGACTTTAGAAATGCAAAATAATCATAAAATACCGTCTTCGGGGTGTCCCCCAAAGACTGATGCCAGGAACAGCCCCATGACCATTCCTCGCTATACTACTGCTATGTTGTTTTTATTTTTACTACCAACCAACAAGCGCAACAGAGCATTTTTGCATCGTTTATATGTTTGCTTTTTTGAAAGTAATTTCGAATAATTTTACGATTGATCAGTAAAATAATTTAGCTTATTGCATTTCCGACTCGAAGCAGGAATCTTTTTTATTAAGAAATTTTATTTAAGCAATTGCAGTTTTTTTGATTAAATAATTTTATTTTTCCTATATTCCTTACTCTCTTTTATATATGCTCATAGTGCAGAGTTGAATTATTTTCAATTAAAAAAATGTTTTCATTATAAAGACTAAAAGAAAAAATTCGACCGGAGGCTGTCTCTGGGAAACGGCCATTGGGATTGAGGGGCGTAGACTTATTTACCTTATTCAACTGTGACTTTCTGTAACTAAAGTAGCTCTATGTGATTGTTAACTCTATAGTCTATAGTGACTATTAGTCTAATGTGATTATGTGACTCTATCTATGTAAAATGTTTCGTGATTTTCACCAGCTTTGCAATGTGACTGTTGATTAAACCGTAATTACAAATTCTACAATTATTTTTGCAATCTTCAATGTCTACCTTTCTCTGTTAAATAAAACTAAAACCAACTCTCTTGCGGAGCTATAAGCGTTTAACTTTAGCACAACGTAATTTAACAATTCTTGAGTAATATTTCGCTTGAACCTCAGATCGATGGCTGAATTGCCCTAATCTGCATGCTCGCGCATCGGTCACTGCGACGTCATCAAATTTCGTGATTTTAACCAACTTTGCAGCTCGACTGTGACTAAACCGTTATCCCAAATTCTAAAATTCTTTTTGCAATGTCAACTTTTCTCTGTTAAATGAAACTAAAACCAGCTCTCTATGTTATTTGGTTGCGGAGCTATAAGCGTTTAAAAATACCACGAAAAGCGTCATAATTTTTTCCTTTCCCGACACACTATTAGACCGCTATGGAGAGACGTAAGTCTACGTCAAAAAAGTTACATCGCTTAACTTAGAAACTCCAGAATGTCAAGAAAGTGATGCGTTCAAATTTGATTGAAAGAAGTCCGCAAGTCATGAAGGTGAAATTATCTAGTTTTCGAAATTGTATGATGCAATCGATCATGCATGTACGAAAGGATATTGTACTACTTTATTGACTGAAGAGGACGAGTGAAGCTCCGAGTTTTTTGAAAAAAAAAATTATCATTATAAAACTTTTTATCGTTCTTGCATGTAATATTTTTTATTCCTAAATTTGCTCAAAAGTCTCAGATTTTTCTTTTGTATCTAAAGTAGAAAGACTTTTCATTTTCAAATTCCCAGAATTTAAATTTGTAATCCCCTAAAAATATATATATAAATTACTTATTATAAACTTTTCCTCTTCAAAGACTCAATAAGCTTTTTAAAAAATTTAAAAGTGTCCAACTCATAATTTTTCGATAAAAATAAAGCTTTAGTCATTCTTTTTTAAAACTTTAATGTCATGGCTTATAAAAACAAAAGAAATTTAATTTGCTGATACATGAGACACTTTTTTTTTAATTTCTCATTAATGTATAAGAATAGTAACATATAAAGTTCAGAATTTTGTTCAAAGAAATTTTTGAAACATTTAATCGTAAGTATATTTTAAAAAATTATTTTGTATTACTAATTCATGAAACATTCTCTATAGGTAAAAGGCGAATCCCTTTTATAAATATTTCCAATATCGTTGATATAATATTTTTTCATTTCCAGTTTTATATAACACTTGAAAATACGCATCACGACATTCTATTAATTAAAATATGCAAGATCTATCCTTGAATTTTAGAATCCATTAGAACTTGTTAGCGATAAACTGACTGTTTTAACCATGCAGCACATGTAAGATTTATGATATAGTATGCGAAAATTCCCTGATAAATTTTTTCCCACTAAAGTTATAGGCACTCTTTCCAATGAAATTGCTGCTTTGGAGAATCACCACGAGCATGTAGAGAGGAAGTGAGTAGTATAGTGGATGCAATTCCTGCTCACATGATACACATAAAATACATTATGTCAATTTAATTCAAAACCCATTTCACACAGTGGCGGCGATTGGGTTGAAAAAGTAGGGGGGCAAAAAATTTATAGACATTTAAAAGTACTCGGGAGTATAGGGGTAGACAAAAAAAATTTAGCTACAAACTTAGCTAACTTTCCAGAACAGTATTGCTTTTTGATAATTCTTAGTTTTAGGCGGCTAAAATAAAATAAAAATATAATTCTTCCGGAAAAAAGTAAGGGGCGACCCCCCCCCCCCCTCTCGCTCCCCGACTCGTCGCCACTGATTTCGCATCTTTCATTTGCTGCTTGTAATACTACGTTATACAGCACAGCGTAATTTGGTAACTTTCGGAAATAGGATAAATTCATTCTTGCAACATGCAAAAGCCACTACGCGACGCTCAACCCGTTTGCGATCATAACCTTAGGAGGATGTCACGGAAACGAATTTTGAAAAGCTCAAGAGTGATTTTACTGAAAACTGGAAGAAGTTGCAAGTTAAGGATTAGGGGCCGTCTACAAATGGTGTCACGCTTTGAGGGAGTTCGTGAAATTGTGACAGTTTGTGACAAGGGGGAGGGAGGAAGTAACAAGAAGTGTGACATCACATATTTTGGTTAAAATAAAAACATTTAAAATCAGCAGATTAAATTTTGAAGTTATTTTGAAATTGCCAGAATTTGAGGGTATTTTTTCAATCGGGGCTAAAACAACTTTCATGTGATTTTTTTCACTTATATTCCTTTTTTTCAAAAAAGGCATTCAGGGTAGGTTCTGAGAATATGGTAGCAGCAGAAATTCTTCACCATTAGAAGAAAGCCTCGCCCTGTCACACCCTTGAAATGTCCAACAAAAGATACGTCGCCCCACCTGGGTGAGTGGTAGAACTGGCAGTGGCACCGTCACCTCCGAGAGAAAGGATCTCCTTATCTATCGGAGGTGACGGTGATACAAACAGGTTGATCTCATTGAGGCGTTTTTTTTTTAATTCAATCTGTTTAAGAGTATTTTGTGTTCATAAAGCAAAGATAAGATTTATAGCAAAATATATCAAATCCCATTTCAAATTCCAAAATACTACTGTTTTCAATTGCTCTTTTATATTAATATTTTATTACTATTGTATATTAATTAGGTTTTTTGTTTTAAACCTTTATATTATTTCATACAAAATAAGTACACATAATCATTATTATTGTTATGCTCACAAATATCATTAAAGCACATAGTTAAAGTTTAAAAATAAAATTAGAAATATGATCTATAACGTAGTGCTTTGTTTCTGAACTGCAAGTATATGTTTACGTAATATAGCTTGACATCTGACAAGGGGGGGGGGGGTGAAGTGTGACACTTTGTGACAAAGGGGAGGAGAGGGGTCAAAAATATTGATAAAAAGTGTGACATCATTTATGGACAGCCCCTTACACCTGACATCCAGCATTCTTGAACTGGAGGATATAGATATACTGGGTGCCACACTTGGGGGAGAGGGATGCAGCAAAAACTAAACTGCAGTTCCTTTTTCCGCTTTTTAGGGGTCTATTCTGGTACCCCCAGTTGGGTTGGGAGACGTCACTTTTCCCGTTGTTAACGTGCGGAAAAAGTCTCCCAATACAACCGGGGGTACCAGAATAGACCCCTTTAAATGTGAAGTAAAATGGATTTGGTAGATCTTACATATGACTCGAGGATAAATCCTAAATTATATATGAATAATATAGTATTTTATTTTGTTATTCGCTCATATTTATCACATGGAGTATTTTCAGTTACTAATCGAGCCACTTCAATCAAAAATTTTGTTCTATATAAAAGTTTTTTTAAAAAAATTATGGTAAATCAATTGAAGTGAAGCGACTCCAAATGCTGGAGAAATATGTAAACAAGCTCTGTGTTACTTAAATTTGCCGTTTGTAATTAATTACATTTTATGAAGAATTGACTGAAAAAAGGTGATTATCTAAACAAATGAATTTATTTTAATTATAATTTTCGATACGAATGGTTTCAATCTCTCATTCTAGTGTACGAGTCAAAATTTAAACCGAATAATTATACATTTACGATCATTTCCTTTTTTTTTAATCTTGAAAGTCCTGAAATTATTTTTTTATTTTTGAGATGTAAAAACAAAATTTGATTGATTTGCATTTGATTATAATAGATACACATTTCATCTTTGTTTTTCTGAAACTGTGCCTCTTCCACATTTAACTGCAAGTTCTTTAACATTGATATCCATATCTAGCTTACTGCTCTTCTAGAATTAAATTTGGAAACGGCACAGGAAGTTATATTCATGAATAATAGTATTGTCTTTCGAATGAAAATAAATTCCTTTTTGTGTAATAGATAGAGCAGATGGCAAATGTTGCTGATTTAACCCTGCTAAAAAATAAAAACTCAAATATCTGACATTGAATGTAAGAATTTTCCTGTGATAAAAGTAATTAACACTTTTTTTAATTATGCATATTGCGTAACTCATTCATTTAAAATATCTATGAATGTGTGCTAGTTTCTAAGCAGATAATCCCTTATTGATATTTTGAGTGGTTACAAAACATATTCAAATGAAATCTAGTGGAACTTAGGGAATCTGAACTAATTGGAGCTGACCTCTGTTCGGATTCTGGGAAATTGTCCTTCTCATTGTCCGGAAGAATCATCAAAATACTCAATATATCAAATGCAATAGAGTATTGACTTGGAGTACTCTGTGAAGAAGTATGGAAACAGGTTGCTTCAATTTGCATTGCCATGTAGGTTTAGTGCCTTATGTCAAAAGATAACCGATTTTGTTTGTATTAATTAAGATGCTGTATTCATAGGGTTAACATATGCCCGGATTGTGTCCGGATCTTCAAAATGTCCGGATTTATGCCAGTAAATACGGTGAGAGAGAAATTTGTTTACAATAGTGAAAATCTGACATATTCAAAAAAGCTGACGTTATTCCGCCAATGAAAGAAAATTCATTGTTTACACTGTTTACATCCATTGCTGTTGAGAAAGTTGATGAGTCTCCTTGTCGAAGCCCCAGTTTACACTGAAAATTAAAAGTTTTGGCAATTTTGTTTTAATTCTGTTTTTCAGTAATATAATCTTGAATTAGCAAACATTATTAAAGGTTGTATCTTATTTGCATTCTGATGTGTTGAATTTTTTTTACACTTCTTCAAATTATGTGCTAATTTAATTATGGGCTGTAGGCAGCATTTAGAATTTTATACTTTACTTTGACCCTTTTAGAATTTTATACTGATGCTTAAGACCCTTCAGAACTCCCCCTGGCATGTCTAGATTTCAACAATAAAAATTATGGTTAACTCTATTCATTCTTAAATACTCATTCAAAAGTTTCTTTTTAGTTAGGAATAAACATAAGCTTTGTTTACGATTCCTAATTGTCATTTTCCTGCATTTTTAAATAAAAAGTTTTCAGAAAATCAAAATAAGATGTTCGGATTATCTGAAATTTCGTTCCACTGCACATCTTTTGTGAAAACCCTTACAAGCATTTGAGCAACAAATAAGATGTATAAATTTGAAATTATACTTTGTGTAAATGAATTTTAATAAAAATGTAGAATATTTTCATTAAAAATTATCCTGTTTAAAATGAGAGGCTTTGAGGCTAACTTGAGAAGGCTTTGGTCTAATTAGTAGTATTCATATTAGAACATGAATTATAAATACTTTTGATGTGTGTAGGTCAGAAATTCTGACAAAATACTTTAATATGAATAAAACTGAACAAGAAGATTTTAAACTATATGGAAAAATTCTGCAGACTTTTTTTCCTGCTTAAATAAAAAAAAAAAAAGGTTAATTTTTACAGTTGTCTCACTTTACTGTTTTTAGAAAATAATTAAGATAAAAAAATTTAAACAGACCAGATTTTCAGCTTCAAGGCTATATTTTGGGCTGTTATATAATTAAGTCTAAAATATTTCCCATTCAAAGTTGGGCTGAAATGTTGGCAAAAATGGAATAGGGCTTACTAGGTTTATGAATAATTAAGTCTATCATAAATTTTCAAAAAATAAATTAACTGATAAATTAGCTAGGATTTATAAAAAATGGATTAGAAAGACTTTAAATAAAACCCAGACCTTATAAACTGCCATCCTTATTTTGATGTGGATCTGATTTTTTGTGAATTTATTCATTTTTGACATATCGGCAGTGATAAAAGTATGCTGAACCATAATTTCATGGTACTAACCTAGCCAGTTTCTTGGTATTAATGAAATTAATCCCAGAAGGAATTTAAGTGATTCTGCTTGTTTCCTATCATTAGTTTGGTGTGTTATTTGCCCATGGTTCTGAGTGCTCTATCTCCATTACTTATTGTATAGTTTTGGAGATATTAATGAAATTCAAGTTAATTTCTCACCATCTTCGGGATTTTAAGTACTATTTGGCATCTTGGGAAAAGTTTTAATCCTGATTTTCTGGATAAAATAATTTGTTCTAGAGAAAATATCGAGGATTTTTTAAAGTTAATGGGACTCTTCTAACCATTAAACTGAATGTTTGTACTGTTACAAAAACCTTTAAATTATTATGACTGTAGTTTGCCTATCACATTTCTTAATTTTAATTAATAAGTAAATGAATTCCTTTTTATAAATGTATATTTTTCATTCTTAAATGTACTTTTCTCTGAGAGCAACAAGTTAAGTTCATATTACACTTGGAGCTTTTGGGAAGTTTGTCAAAAAAGTACCTAAGAGCTAGTAGCCTCTATTAGGTCAGTTATCTGGGGGCCAATGGGGCCCCACACCAAGGTGCCTTATGCATACATCAGAAATTGTAAGATTGTGAAATCTAGCCAGATTTATGACCCAGATCCTCCCCCCCCCAAAAAAAAAAAAAAAAAAAATTAGAGAAGAAATAAATTGTTGCGTATGTATTAAAAATAAATGTTAAGTTATAACAACAGACTCCAACATTGAAAATTATGTGAAGTGTATTTACACATTTGTAATATTTCAACTGCAAATAATGCTGAACCCATTTCATTTTTATCTTTTTACTGGAGTTTTTTTTTCCTCTTAGTTTAAGAATAATAAATAATTTTCTTTGACATTAAGGATTATTCATACGTTCATATCCTAAATTTTCTTCTTCATTGAGAAATAACACTTACCAAAGGATAAAAAAAATTTATGGGCATCATATTTATGCCCTGGGCCTTAAACTTCAAAAGACAGCCCTGCTAGTAGCTAATGGACAAATGATTGAAATTCTGTTGTTTGCCATTTGAGAACATTTTTTTAAAAATAAATTTCATAATAAAATGAAATATTTTATGATTGTTTGATATTCTTATTAATTAATTATGGAATTTATATAATTACTTCTTTTATACTAAAAGTTCCAAAGTTCCATCAGTGAAGGAAAAAGGCTACAGAAGTTTTTATAAGCTATTGAATTTCTTTTCTTGTAACGTGGTGGATACTGTGTGAATGATTTTGGTGAACATGAGAAAACAACATTGTTGTTTCTGTAGTATTAAAGTTATTTATAAACATTGAAAGTAATATATTTTTTAATTTAGATAATATTTGAAATTTTAAACATATTTTGTATTTGAAATATATGAAATTTTTGAACATATTAAATTATGCAGCAAAATAACCATTTGAAAGTATGCATCCTTTTGTTATCAAAAGTCATCCAATTATAACAGCAAAATTGCTATTATTATGACAGTTTCAATTTAAATATACAATAATTATATTTTTGTGATCTGCTTGGAACGTGAAGTTACCAAGTGTTATATATTTTATACAAATGGCTATGACCAGCTTTATTTTATGATCAACATTTTTACTCTAGTGTTGGCTCTAAGAAATTGTAATGCATAAATTATATTTTATAATTTTGAATCACAGTTCCAATTAATTTTGGGGGGAAAGTGTGTTTTTTTCACTATATGTTATAAATTGTAAAATTTATAAAAAAAAAAATACTTTATTTTACTTATTTAATTAGAAATCTAGATGCTAGTAAATTATAAATTGCTATTTTCAATTTATTATAGGTTTAATTTCTTTGAAAGGGCAAGATGAATCCTGACGAGGAGTTCTTAATCAGCCAGATCTTGAGCACTCTCAAAACAGATCCAGCTGCTGCAAAATGCTGGATGATTTTTTCTAAATCAGCTTATCCTCAGAGCTTTGCTGTCTTGTTTCAGTGTTATAAAATGGAATGTGAAGAAAACAATTTGAACGAGAGTGCAGCATGTTTGAGTGACTTAATAAAAAAGTTCCCTAAGGAAGTTAACCTTATAAAAGAACTGAGAAATATGGCTAAAGTTTTATGTTCAGACTCTGATAACTTTTTGAAACAGATTTTTGAACAACTTCCTGAAGAGATAAAGTATGAAGTAATGCTTGCGGTAACAAGAAATGCTCAGACTATCGAAGAACATTGTGAGTTAACTCTGTTATTCTTAAAACGAATGCCTCATTCTAGATTACTTAACCATGGTACCAATATTATTGACACATTATTGTCAGCTGAAGACCACCCTGGTGTTCATATCCCTATAAATCAGTTTCGTAAAATGTTGGTTTGTGATGCATTGCCTCTTATACTTCGTGTGACACAGTTTGATTACAAATTTAAGGTTATATTCCAGCTTTTACAGAAAGCTGTTGAGTTTTATGTGAGCTGTATGTTTACTCTTCCTACTGCGCAGGAAGCAGCAATTCGAAAGGAGGTCATTATCCAGTCTGAGAACAATCCTGATGAAGGCTGGAAACCTTTATTCAAATTGCTGGAAACTGTTGCTCTTCGATATCGATGGAATTATCCAGAAATGTTTGTTTCAAACTTTAGTGAATCGAGCTTACAACAGTTATTATCTCTTTTGAAAAGAAAGAACAAAACTTTGGCTTGTCTGAGCAGTGAGAAACACAGACGTGAGGAAATGTCTGGCTTTGAAGAGGCATACTTCTGTTTGGTTGTGACATTCTTTTATTATTTATATAGTTTTGGAAGGCTCATTCACCCTAAGAATCAGTCAGGTCCTGGTGTTGGACCATTTAATTATTTCCTTATGGAAGGGATTTCTTCCCCTCAAGAGAATTGTCCAAAAACTTTAGGGCCTGAATTCAAGCGTACGGAAAGAGGGTATTGTATAAATGCTTTTTTTATCCCTTTTAACTAATCAATACATGTTTTTCTTATTTTAATGTATCCATTGCATATTTCTCGTTATTTAAGTATGAGTGATTGTGGTCTAAGTCTATTTGGAATGCCAGATTTTTTTTTAGTTTCTGATATTCAGAATTTCTGGATTTGTGAGATGTAGATGCATTGATTTTCTTAAATTTTTTGTAATAAGTATGTCATTGAGAAGTTATATAAATTTAACACTTAAAGTTTATAAACAAACAAGAAGCTAAACCTTATTTTGTTATATTCTCATTAATATATAATTTATTCTCATGAAACAAAAATATAAGTGAAGTTTTTAGGACATAAATTCCCTCTCAAGACACTATTGGTAAAGATTTTAGGGATAATTTATTAAATAATTGCCTTGCTTTTTTTCCCCCACAAAATTCTTCGTGTCTCATATGCTATTCAATCCCTTCTAGCTGTTCCCTATTTCCAACATCTGTTATATGAATAGTTAAGGCTTAAAAACTATTGCTGACATCAATATGTCTTTATGGTCATACTTAACTTTTATTTGTTAGCAAAGAAAAATTTAAATGCAGCGATTTACATAACTTAACCCCTTTGCTTTCTCAAATGTTGAGATATCAGAAAGGTAAATATCTTTGTGAAATGTTGTAGCTAAGATAAATTAATTTTTAATAAATTAAAAATACAGATATTTGTTGTTTCAGTACTGAAAATCTTTGAATACATGCTTGTATTGATATCACATTAATATTATGAATCATTTGAAATCTTGCCAGATGTTTGCACCACAGTAGTTTTTCATTTGTTTGAAATGTAGTCGTCATCACCCATGTTTATGTGCTACAACTTATACAGTTATACCCCCTAAAAAAATACTTTTTCGTAAATTTTGTGATTTCAGCTTCAACATATGCTATGTATCCAACTTGCTCACAGTACAAATTTGGTTAAAGAAGGTAAAAAAACACTCTTATTTACGAGTATAAACATAATATTGAAATGCACATTATGCAATCACAGTATTGAAGATGAACAACAGCAAACCAAGAATTTTTATATCTTTTTCCTGCTTTCTGTGCAGTTACCAAAAATAAATATGGAAACTAATGTTTCTATAATCACACATTCTGCAATAATTGATGCATTTGGTAACATATATGCAGAAAAGTGGCAATTTCGCACATACTTCTGCTTCATGCATTCAGCTCATATTTCTAGCTAGTAGAAAAGTACCTAGACACCATCAAGATTTAAAAAAATTTACTTGAAAAGTTTATTGAACTTCTTTTTCCGAAATTAATTTCTAGGGTAAAGTGAAATTCAGCATATCCCAGGGAACTGCTACTTTATCAATATTGTTTTCTAAATTTCTGAATTAAAATTTTTTGAAGGACAATTCTTTATCTCTAAGTTATTGTTTCTGTTCTCTACCGTTTCATTTTTTGTATACATATATGTTTCTTATTGATATAATGGAATTAATTTAAATTTCAATTACTTTCTTGGTTCTTGTAATGAAGATCTCAGCATATGAATTAAGATAAAAATTTCATTGTAGTGAAAATTTTATCGGAAAAAAAATATTATTTTTCCATATCAACTTATCAAATAATTACAATAATATTATAAACCTTTATATTAAAAACTTGACCAAATCTGAAACATTCTCTTAATATCGAGATTTTGGTGAAGAAAGAGTAGTGTGTTTACCCCTCATTTCATCCTATCAGAAATATTCTCCCCTTTTTTACTACCTTTGGTGTTATCTGTTCTTCTCTTCTGTCATTAGAAAGCATTCCAGCTATACAATAGGCCAGAGGATTAAAATGATTTATAGGGTGATTGGAAGAGTGACAGTTTACTGTGGTGGGGAAAGTGAAATTCTAATTGTTTAGTGGTACAACTGTTGTACCATGCCCATAAGTAGAGGGGGAAAAAATCTTCTGTACCAGCCATCATCAAAAACCATCTGTAACAACCAAGAGGTTGAATAAAATTTGATTTCAGTAAAGATTCAAGTAAAAATCTTTTTCCCCCACAAAGTACCTCATCAAATAATTTTAAAAACGTTTTATGGATTAGGGTGGAATTTATTTAATAGTAGCTGTTTCTTGTAATGAAAATACTTTCATGTCTAGTATCTTTCGTGTAAAAATTTATATAAAATATTTATAATATAGAAAATCTTCTCAACATCTGAAACTTAAAAAAAAAAAAAATTAAAATCAGTTAAGAACTGACTACTATGCATGCACTGGAAACAGAGATTTTAGTTATTAAATTAACCGTTTAATGAATTGTCAGGAAACTTTCACTAAAATCTTCTTTATGCTCTATAGTATTTGTGAGAAAAATTTGAAGAAAATCCATTCAGTAGTTTGGATTTCTAAAGCATACAAACGAATGAACATTTCACTTTTATTTATATTGATGTATTTATTCATTTACAATTAAAAAAAAATTATCATCTCATTTTAGAAGATGATATAAAATACTTTAATGTTGTTTAATTATTTATTATTTAAAATTCTGAATTTTTTCCTATTGAATAGTTACATTGTTGTGAGTAAATCTGCTCCCCCGGAGGTTTCCAACATGCTCACGCCTTCATTTGTGACAGCTGTGGAATGCTGGGAAATGCTGCATAGACACCAGCATTTTTTGAAGGAATTTCAAAATCTGAGTAAGAACATACAACTAGAAACCTGGCCAATATTCCAAGAGTTTTTCATCAACATGCTGATGTATGGACGAGCTCACCGTGATGCAATCGAGCACTTGAGCAGAGTGCAAGGAACTACAGGTGATCTAAGCACAAAAAATAAATCTTCTCTGCAGGTTGCAAGTTGTTATTATTTTCTCGGAGAATCCAAACATTGCCTTCAGATCTTATTTGACGTTGTCTTAAACTTACCACCTAGCACTTCAACTTCACCAAAATCTGCCATTGGGCAGTGTCCTGCAAGATTTTTATATTTCATGGGTTATAATAACAAAGAGATTTTGCAATACACCATTTCCATGCTTTTAAAGTTGTACAAATGTAAAGATAATATAGATGATACATATAAAGACGTAACCTTAGGATACATGCTAGTGCTGATGCAGTACGATATGGAGCATGAGTATGAATTGTTGAATCGGATTATTGAGACAATCAAGAAAGCAAAAAGCTTTTGCTTTCCAAAATTCTTTAATTATATAATTAATGTTGATATTCTTGAAGAAATTTCTTTCTTGGCTACACCTGCTGGTGGTGGTGTGAATTTGGAAATTTTGTCAACTCCAACGTTTCAGGCAAGTAAACAGCGAGCTGTAACTCGTGGAGTTAACAAAGGAGCTAGAGATGATTTGAAACAAGCATTTGTAAATCAGATGGCTCACTGTTATGACAACATTGATAATCTGTTTATTGAATTCATAAAGGAAGAAGATAAGAATCTCCTTTTTCCGCTGAGTGATTCTCTATAGTGTTTATGGCTGAAATTGCAGCATCAAATGATTCTCAATTTCAACCTCATTCCATTGTAAAATAATGCATTTTGTCATCATAATTGTGTGCAACAAAAAAATAAATTTTGTAAAAAAAAAAAATTCTAATAAAGATATTGCTTTTTTTGTGCCTGAAATGAATACAAGAAGTTGCATGAGACATGTACTGAAAGATTTTGTATTACTGTAAACTCTTTCCGATCATAGGGGCTATGTCGTTAATACATGTTATGGATGGCAAAGTCGCTTTCTGCAATGTTAAGTGCATATGGAGAAAATGTGATAGATATACAGAGAATATATTAAGAAAGTGTTCAATTTCAACATACCAAAATATTGTAATTAAGAGGGGAAAATGTAATTGAAAAGATTTTTATGACTGCTTAATAAGTTGGTGCATAATAAATTATTAAAAAAAAACTATTGAATTTTACTTATAACAATGACTGATGTAACTCTTTAAAAGTTTTGTGTTAAAGATCCTCTCATTGGTATGGAATCCTTCAATGTTCTCGTAAAGTACACTCTTATTTCTTCATTTGGGTCAATCTCCATTGCTGAATTAGATAGTTTATATGCCTTATTTTAACTTCTTGTAAGTTACAGACAATTTATCTTCTTCACTATTCCTGCTTTCCCTGTTGACTGATGTTACAGGATCATACAATTCATCATTTCTGGATTAATTATTTTACTTCTTTTTCCATATCTGAAAATCATTTGCTGCTAATTGAGTTTGCAATTTGTATGATTTCTTTATATTGTATGGCAATGCAATCTATGCAACGAACTGCATATGAATGAAATTCTGCATTCAACAAATTAAACGGTAACGATTAAGATAAAGCATATACGCAAAATTGTATCTTGACAATCTACACTTGGCAAGGGGTTTCTCTACCAGCTGATATATCCGGCGTTGCTCAGGGCAAAAATGTTTTCAAGTCTTTTATTAATAAAAAAATTAACTATTTTATTACATGTCACAAAACTTTCATTAAAACTCGTGCTTCGATTTCTGTGAGCCAGTTCTGTTGTGTTTGTTTTGAGATTTATGCTTGCCTTTCGGCTACTTTATTTCAACTTTTCTTTCTTCCTTTTAAATGAAATGCAGTCGGTGAAGAAAACGAGAATAAAAGGCCGTCCATAAATGATGTCACACTTTTTTTTCCAATATTTTTGACCCCCCCCTTGTCACAAATCGTCACACTGCACCGTACCCCCTCCCCCCCTTGTCACATGTCACGCTATATTACATAAACATACACTTGCAGTTCAGAAACAAAGCACTACGTTATAGATCGTATATCAAATTTTATTTTTAAACTTTAACTATGTGTTTTAATGACATTTGTGAGCGTAACAATAATAATGATTATATGTGTACTTATTTTGTATGAAATAAGATTAAGGTTTACAACAAAAAACCTAATTAATATACAATAGTAATAAAATATTAATATAAAAGAGCAATTGAAAACAGTAGTATTTTGGAATTTGAAATGGATTTTGATATATTTTGCTATAAATCTTATCTTTACTTTATGAACACAATATATTCTTGAACAGATTGAATTAAAAAAAAAAAAAAACGCCTCAATAAGATCAACCTGTTTGTGCCACTACCAGTTCTACCACTCACCCAGGTGGGGGGCGATGTATCTTTTGTTGAACATTTCAAGGGTGTGATAGGGGGAAGTTTTCCTCTAATGGTGAAGAATTTCTGCTGCTACCAATATTCTCGGAACCTACCCTGAATGCATTTTTCGAAAAGAAAGGAATATAAGTGAGAAAAAAAAAATCACATGAAATTGTTTTAGCCCCTATTAAAAAAATACCTCCACATTCTGGTAATTTCAAATTAACTTCAAAATTTAATCTGCTGATTTTAAATGTTTTTATTTTAACCAAAATATGTGATGTCACACTTCTTGTTACTCCCTTCCTCCCCCTTGTCACAAACTGTCACAATTTCATGAACCCCTTCCAAGCGTGACATCATTTGTGGACAGCCCCTAAGAGGAAATATATATATATTTTAAAAAAAAGTGCAAATAAATGTGGATCTCCTGAACGATTTCTTGAGAGATGAAAGGATAGGGCCAAAACATTTGATCTTTAAAATTTAAAGACATGTAAACAAAATTGGCTAAGAACAAATTCATACAATCTGCTTTATGAGTCAGAATTTCTTTAAGGCATTTGTTTATGGTGTTTGTCTTCCTTGCATCGTCTTCCGTAAGGTCTAAACGCCAAGAGAAAATGAAGTGGAGTAATTCCAAAACGTTTTTAAAGTAATTCTTGGTTGTATGATCATTTTTTATAGCAGAAGAGAATATCTTCAATATTTGCAACTATATTACATGTAGAGTAGTTGCATTCAGGCTGTATTCATGAAATTTTTGAAACTTGAATCTTCGAACGGTAATATTGAATTTTCTGAAAGTTGAATATCCATGTGTACTTATAAATTAAATACATTATTTAAATTGCATTTCGACGATAACTATTTGAAGATTCAAGTTTAAAAAATAACAATTTGTGCAAGAACCTTCATCAATTAGCTTCTCTTAGAATGCAACTGAAATTCATCTCGCTGCAATGCCGATATCTTTCTGAATTTTAACGTTACTTAACTGGAATTTTTATATAAATCTCCCTATGCATCTGGCTTTGAAGTTATGAAAAAAAATGATGCTACGTTTGACACATGCACAGTAAAAAAAATTATTTACTACAAATACTCATAAATAATATTCTAAGCATTTACTTCAAATTTTAATGCAATGCTTCTCTAACATTTTGTTAAATATTCTGTTAGTTTCGTATAATTTGGTTGAAAATTCTGCATGTTGTAAGCAAAACACCTGCGGGAAAATTTGGGATTTTTTTTAAAAAAATCTTATACCTCCCCTAATATCCATGCTATTTTTTTCAAAAATGCATGTAAACATTGCGCATTTTAAACAAAATTATTGATGTAAGTTGCATATCATTATCAGCTTTCTGTGAAATGGGATGAATCCTAAATCTTTTTCTTCATCAATTTCTGGTCGGTTCCCTAAATGTCCTCGTAACCGAATCTTCACTGTAAAATGTGAGTTTAAGTTGCTTCTTTACATGGTCGAAGTTCAAAGAAAATCCATCCAGCCTTTCGGGAGATATTGGAAAAAATGAGCAAATCTCAAAGTTAATCACATTATTCTGTCGCCCACTCGTATATGCTTAAACTGCGTCGACTAATATGCGCAGCACACATAAGTGAAAGAGGGCTTTGGGAAAAACTATAGGCGCGGAATTTGTTATGTCTTGTATGGTATAGTTCTTCGTAAAGAAAGTACTACAGGAACTGTAGGACATGTATCTTTATTCTTATTTGAGGATTATATCTTAAAATCCACAGAAATGCCGAAAGATAAAATAGTACAAGAGAAAGCGATATGCTATAACCCAATTTATGAAATTAATGCTTGCTGTGATATTGATAAAGCCGCAGGAATGAAAGAGGGAAATCGCAACTAATCCCCAGAGTAAAGTTCCAGCTGGACTTTCTGCCACTCTATTTTGGTGTCTGAATTCAAATAGAGTCCAGAAAATGCCTGAATGAAATGCTAGGGTTCAGAAATTTTGTCCGTCTCTGCCAGTTTCTGTGGTGTCAAAGCTTTCCATACTGTTACAGAAAGCGTAATAGCCCCACCTTCTTTCTTCGAATGCTTCTGGTTTCCGTCCGACTTCTTCCTTTATTCCTTATCGCTTCTCAGTGGAAAAAAACCCATACAGCCCCGATCATCCACTCTTTTAGAAAAATGTCTGGAGCAGGGTCTCGAAAGGAAACACATTACACTTTTGAGGAATAAAGAACTCATGCTACACACTCAGGAATTCAAGACAATTAATCAATATTTAAATAAACACATAAAATGACAAAAATACCGGCATAATAGAATTATTTTCAAAAGATCTTTTGAGTGATGTGTTATTTATGAAATGGTAGATAGAAGAATAGATTCATAATTTTTTTTGATTAAATACACTAAGAAAAAATTCTAATTGAGATTAATAATTAAGAAGTTATTAATTTAATTTCAACGTTGTGAGACAACACAACAGTTCCCAATTACCCCGTAGTCTCTGGGGTAATTGGGATCTTCGGGGTAAAATACGAATGCTCCTAAAAGTGAGGTTGATTAATTAGTAAATTATTTTTTAAAAGGAGGTGTTATTTAACGAACCCTGCTTAATATGTTTATGCACTCACAAAAAATATAGACTTCTTGTCCATCGTATACTATCCTTTGAAAGAGAAAAAAAAAAAAAATGACAAGAGTCTGCAAAATTTGTCCCAATTACGCCTACCTGTTCCTGTCAGGCGCATTGCACCGAACTCGCAGGTGCGAATATTGCGCACGACAGACTTAATAACATTAACTTTAATAAAGAGCATGAGTGTAACCTACAAAGAGAGCTTTGAACTCGTTTTACACTCATTTACATACTGTAATTTTATACAAAATAGTAATAGATGTTCGTGGCTTAACCGAATAAATCGTTATCCGTAACGGCTTCTGACCCTTTAGTTCGGTTAAGAAAAAAAAAAAAAAAATACACAAACTAATTAAAATTCAAAAATTTACCTGTTAATAGACTTACAAAAGTGTTTTTATAAACTCACACGCGCTCATGAAGACGGAGAAATAATTGAATATGGGAAAGAAGAATGGTGACGAGGAGAAGGGATAAGTTGATGATGAAGACGGAGAAATAATTGAACATGGGAAA
>BGPR01031134.1:0-18231 GCA_013235015.1 Araneus ventricosus
TCTGCGGGTATGCTTCGTTCAGTTCGTATTACTGACGCTATGTTTGTTTGATGATCCATGTGGCCAGCTCATCATGTATCATTGAGTTGGTGTAATCTTGACACCAGGTGCAGGTTATAACCGATTTTGGATCGATCTAATGGAAGATAATCAAAGATGGATACTCTATTTTGTTCAATTATACTACGAGTTCGTCGACTGCCGTATTTTGTAAAGTATACGAGATCGAGAAGAACATTCCGGATGGTTTCCATTATCAAGCAGCTCTTTAACGGTCAGCGCTACAACGACGACAAAGAATAATGAAAAACAGTGGTTATCTTCACTCATGGGGTTCATTTTTTAGAAAAGAATAAGAAAAACTAATTTCGAAATACGAGAAGTGTCTTACTAACGGTGGGATTTATGTTGGAAAGTAGATTTATGTATACTCTTTCGAGTAATAAAAATTATTATGTTAAAAGTCAGTTGTACTTTTATAGAAAAACGTTACTTTATTCTCGGATACGCTTTGTACTTATTTTATATATTTATATATATAATAAATATATAGATATATTTTTATATCTTTTGTTCGTAACCTACGAAGTAAAAAGTTTATGTTCCGGTTAGTGAAGAATAATCCTAGTCACAAATAATTCATGGATTTGTCTGAACATCCTTCCTTCTTCTAACAATCCTTTCTCTAATTCTTGATTAGTTACAATCAGATCCGGAAAAGATTTACGTCAACATGTGATTTACCAGGTAATCATTATTGTTTTTATAGACTGAATATATCCGTTACTTCTTTTACAAATAAGCAATACGCCATAGCAACGCAATTTATATGCTTCAACTCTTAAATACGCGTAAGAATTTATGCGTGTCCAACAATATATCTTCATTTAACCGAAGTTAAGTTTAAACGCAAAACTAACCCATATTGTAATTGTCGTATTTTAAGCACAAAACATTTTTAGGGAAATTTTAATTAGCTCCAGAGGTAAAATTATATACGATTTACAATAAAAAAAGTCTGATTCGTTTTTCTTGTTTAATGATAACTTATTGTATGTATGTTGGTGTAACAAATGGTGATTATATTAAATCAGAATTCATCAGATTTCTTTAAGAATCAATGTCTCCTGTGAATTAAGGAAGTAGCAGAAGAGCTACAAAATTTGCGATGGTGTCATTAGTAAGACAGATTGATAACTCTTTCAAGTATTGTTTTACAATTTTAAAGAAGAAATCATAGACTGAGTAAATGACATATACTGTCATGGAAATCAATTGAAACTTTGAACCTTTCTTGACATCTTCCCCACACAATAGCAAATATCAGATAGTGCTAAGATATTAAACTTAGTTTCTTTGTGCGTTAAGAAATCACGGAGGATATAACAGTCAGGATCTTAATTCACAAGAAGATACTATCAATGGATAATCACAAATAAATATTTTAAAAACACCTTCACAAAACGATGGAAGTTTCATTGTCTTCCCTCTTTCCCTTTTATCTGATACAGAATGTTTGAAAGTGATTCATCGTTTGCAGGAAACGAAACTAGTTCTGCGGAAGGATCTCGACGCCTTTGCGTAAATATGTTAATTCTTCCAAAAATATAATTCGTTTCCAAAATGTAAATCTTTCTGCAGGAAAACTTTGCCGTTCTGCGACATTGTCGCCGTGTCGACGCGATTCTGCCACAGGACATGATAGTATCGACATCTGTTCAGAAAACAGTGTTTAGTTCCGAATGTAGCGCCATTCCCCATGTTGTGGCAAAACGAAAAAAACCCTCAGTTAGCTAAGAGTTTATGACAACTGGACATAAAAAGCTCGTCTTTTAAGCAGGAGTCGACATACTTGTAGCTACCACCTATAAAGCGAGGTCTTATGCAGTAACTATATTATTTCCAACTCCTATTAAGCGAAGTCACATAGATTTATAAAATTATTTCCACTGTTTTATCGATTAAGCATTACCACTTTTAGTCACGGTCTTATTTTATTTACCTATGCTGATGTTATAAGAAAATGAATATAGTCCATGTTCATTTCCTGAGCCAAAGACAAACACTATACTGTGTATCGGAACGACAGTTCAATTCAACCTCGAAAGCAATATGCAGATCTCATCTGTTAAAGTGTGAATGTATTTTCTTACGGACTCTGTAGTTAATGCACAGATCTTCATGGGTTATAAGATATTAGCAAATTCTTTAACACATTTGAGCGCATTGAATAAATAATTCATTGCTACCTTGACGCTAGAGTTGTCTAGCTGATGCAACAGAATGATTACCATTTCTCATTCTCTCTTGTGTTACAGTCGAACAAGATCCGCACCATTATCAAAGCCCGAGGGCTGTGGTACCCCAACGTGCAAGGGAAGACTTTCGCTGTATTCCGTGTGGACAAGTTCCACCACTTGATGTCTCTCCTATCCATGTTAGGTCCCAGTCCAGACTGGATCGTTGGGGTGAGCGCGCTCGAGCTCTGCCTCAAGAACTGCTCGTGGGTCACAGAGAAGGTCATGAATCTCTATCCCTGGGATGCAGGGACGGATAGCGGAATGACATACATTGTAAGTTGCTTGTGTTTTATTTATTAGTTTCTTTCTTGTAGAGTGTAGAAATCATTTCTATTATTCCGTCGTTAATAATACCAAAATTCTTTCTCTGCTCGTCATTGTTAATAATCCCAAAAGATCCAGCAGACCTAAACCAACTCCAATAGTTCATGAATCTCCGAAAAATAAAAATAATAATAGCAGTAGAGGAGAGTGAAGGTCAAAGTTTCTTGGAGCTGGCATAGCTTTTCTTAAACTTCTGAAGTTAGCAAAATTTTAAAAAAAACTGGTAAAAATGTAGGAAATATAAGAAAGATCATCATAATCTAGTTTAAAATGTTAACCAAGCTCATGGAAGTACACCTATTTCTGACATTTTTCTTCAATACCGGTCTTACCGATACTGAAAACTATACTAAACCTTACTATATTTATACTCAAAAAGCTTTGTTTAACTTTTTTCATTTAAGAAACAATTAAAAACACAATGACCAATAAATATCTGATAAAGCTTCTCCCCCTATCATTTATTGATAACGAAGTTATTATTCCAAAGCTAAATTAAGTATATTGATTAGGAAGACGTGCTTCATTCTTTAACCTGTCGCTGTTTTCTTTTCGATTTATATTCTCATTATTTTTCTCCCGACATGAATGTAAGCCCTGAGAATCGAATTAGAATTTTTAATAATAGTTTATATACTCAAAGTGGATATTCTTACCTATTGGAATCATCATCTTGGGAAAAGAGGGTGAATCATGAACAGTACTCCTTTCGCATGATGGATTTGCTGAAATTTTCAAAACATGAGAATATTTTAATGAGTAATATGTCAGAAAATATATTTTAATATTTCTCATCGCAGAGTCCAAAGATGCCCACAGTTCCTCAGGAGAAGATAAGACGAATCACTTCCTCCACACCGAACAATCCTCAGTCGCCTTTCTACGACCCATCTGGTCTACCGATGAAACCTGTTGCCAGACTTACCGTCACTCGACAAAGGGTGTATGATAAGAACTGTGATGACTACGAAGTGTCCGGCTTTTCCACCACGCCCTACAGCAGCGAAGATGAACAGGATGAAAGAAGTAAGATTTCTTAACTTTCATTTCTCAATGATAGTTTCTCCATTTAGAATGGGAATTTTAGCAATTTTTGGTTTTAAATTATGTAAAATATTTCATTAATCATCGATTGCACGAAATACACTTGTACTTCTGCACAGTAACTCAATTTTTGGTTACTGAATTAATTTACCAATTTTGTATCCTTTCATAAGTTATGGTGCAAACCCAGACCGGTTTTACCATTTTGCCTACCTAGGCGATCACCTAGGAAAACCATAACAATGAGGCACGTGCCCATCAAACGAAACTCATTTGTTCGCCTGTCCGTCATACTAAATATTGGAATGCAATATATATTTAACTATATTTCTTAATATATTATGTTGACGAACTACTAATGCTTAAAATACAAGCTAATGAATATTACTAAAATCTATTTTTTTTCTTTTCAAACATTTTAAATTATGTTCCCCTAATTTAAAAAAAACATTACTTTTTTTCTTCAAATTTCTTAAGGTTATGTTATATTTGGATATTCATGTGAATATGCAAGTACGCATTGATAAGGAGGAACATAAAATTTTCTTTTCCTAGGGGTGCATGCATTTGTTCGTGCTTAGGGGCGCTAGATTTCCTTGAACCGGCCCTGGTACAGAACAACCTCAAAAAAGAGGAAAATACTTATCTAATTAGTTAAAATAATTTAATTAATAGCTAAAATAATTTAATTTCTGTCTTCAGCTGCCATCTACAGTTGGAACTTCACTCTTCGTGAGTACCGTCAAGAAAAATGGTCGTGTTACGAAGATATAAGCGGTAGATTAAAGCGGTATTTTCAAGTGCCGTCAGGATATAAAGGAAACTTTGGTCTTAGAATAAAATATTCTTCTTTATCACATTAACAATAAACCTAGCCATCACACATGCTATTTCTTGACATAGCTATTCGTTTGAGTGCCAGTGCCTATGAAGTTTTCTTCAATCTGAGTTTAAGACTGGACTGAATGTCATGGATTCCATTAAAACATTAATTTTGTAGAAAAATCTGAAAAGTTTAGTTTGGAGAGATTATCGTCCCGTTTTGAAGCTAGACGAAGACTATTTTGGAACAGACCGTTCGAACCATAGTCAAATGACGAGGTAGACACCTGAGCCGGTAACCTCTAATCCAAAGTTCCGCACCCCGTCAGCGGAAGGACATTTGACTCTTGAAAAATTTGACGTGTACCAGTCGCGAATGACGGCACAGAAACAGAAAAGTGATTTAAGGTAAGTTTTCTCTCCTTTTCGACAGCCTTGAGGTAAAATATTCTTCTTTATCAGATTGGCAATAACCCTAGTCATCACACGTGCGGTTGCTTGACATAGATATTCGTTTGAGTGAGTGCCAGTTCCTATGCACTTTTCTTCAACCTAAGTGTAAAGCAGAACTTTGTGAAAATCACGGAAACTGCTTAGAATAAGGTTTAGGAGTGATTTTTGAAAGGTTTGCCTAATTTTGAGATTGCAGTAAAATTCTTCAACAAAAGAGTTCAGCTCAGACAGTCTCAAATGAGGATGGTTTAAGATAAGGGAACGATTTGTTAGTGGTATTTGGATACGCATGTTTTCCTTATTGTGGACGAAGAATGTTTGGCAGCTGATGGTTGGGTTAGGATGACTCTTGATTTGGTTGAAGAAGATCCTAGAAAGCTTCTAGATGTAATTTTATATTTTATCAATTTTGAGGTCATTATGTACGACATTATTTCTCACATATCATGATGTAGACAATTTTGTTGTATAGAATTTGAATTTTCTTTCTGTGTGTTTTTGCTGAAAGCCCGCAGATTCGTGTTGCGTATTTCAAAATAGGACGAAGAACTTGACTGTATAGTAGGACTTAGGTCCTTAATGAGTGCGGGAAGTGTCTGCCAATTTGGACAATAATTAAATGAGCTTTGTTCAAAAATTTATCAACACTGTGCGTTGACACATGCTGTTATACAATGGAACAGGAGCGATGATTTAGGCGATATAGGTGACATTTTAATGATTTAGTAGTGGCACTGATGAGCCAGCAAACAGTGGCGTAGCGACCAGGGCGGCAAAGGGCTATAGATGCCCCGAGCGCCAGATTTAGGAGAGCTATGGAGTCAAAAAAATATCGAGTTTAAGCCAATTCTAAAGCAAAATGTGATAAAAGGGCTTAAAACTAATACCCTGTCCCAGGCATTATTTACGCTTGCTGAGACACTAAGCCTACTTGCCCTCGCTACACCACTGCCAGCCATTATCCAGCGGTACTATCTCCTGGTACAACGTCTCTATCTGCCGTACGGAAATTATTAAACTATTATGAAAATTATAAACTATGAAAACTATTATGGAAATTATAAACTATGTTATTGATTATAGCTGCATCTCTTTTTCGGTAAAGGTTTCACAGTAACCAACAATTTAGCTGCTATTTTCACGTTTTCGTATACGAAAAGAAAGTATTACAATCGTCAAAAAATTCGGCCGCGAAATCTCGATGTATCTCCAGGCTTTTAGACATCCCTGAACTGCCTATCTGTTGTTTGGTACGTAGTCTCAACACCAAATTGTGAATTTCTGCTAACTTGTCGATGAAATACGCCAAGGGGATATCTGTCTGCTTCCCGTCCTTGTACGCGTAAACAAGGTAACTCGATAGATAGATGAAATTTGGCGTACGGTTTTACCACTAGGATTGTAAATCTGTGTCAAATTTTGGACCAAATCTGTGAGAGAGTTGAATGTCTGCCTATCTGTGTATTCGTCTGTATGAGAACACGATAACTCAGAAACACAACAGGCTAGACAGAGGGATTTTAGTATATAATCTTTCCACTGAAGTTGTAGATATTCATCAACTTTTGAACCGAATCCATCAAGTATTTCACTATTTGTCGATCTGTCTATTCGTGTTTACGTGAACGTGAGAGCACAAAAACACACTATGCAAGAAAAATTAAACTTGATATTTATTTTTGATTGAAATTGTAGGTCCAAATCAAATTTTGGAACCTATCGATGACAGGGAAAAAGTCCAAAATGTATACTCGATTCTCTTCTCTATGCTCCGTGGAGGGGGACACCCTCCCTTGTTTACTGGTGTTATCTTAAGTCTAAACAGATAGACTTAGTTTAGATATATTAATTCAAAATACAAAATATTAGCAAGAGAAATTAAAATAAATTAAAGTAATAAATTGCAAAAAAGCAATGGGAAATGTGGAAACAGAAAAAAATAATAATAGAAAACCAACCAAAAAATGGTAAACGACCAAATAATAAAAATAGTATAAGATTTAAAAAAAGATTAACATAAGGTCCTGTTTTGAAGCAACACGAGGGTTATTTTCGGACAGCCCTCGTACTTTTAAACTGTGATCACATGACAAGGACGACACCTGAGCTGGTATTCCCTTCTCCAAACTTCCGCAGCACATCAGCAGAAGAACACTTGAACCTCTATGTACGATTTAGCGTGCAGCAGGCCATATTCTTGGCGGATTTTCAGTGGAATCGGGTTTCGGCCTGGAACCCATCGACACCAAAGCTAAGACCTTACCACTTGGCCTCCTAAACAGTTCGGGTGTACAAAACTAACTTAAAATTAATCCAATTCTATTATTTATTTTAGCATAATTTAAGTGAGTGAAAATATTTATCATTAGTTTCTTCATCGCAATTTAAATAAAAGAAACAAAATCTTCAGTATATATAGTTGTGTTTTTTTGGAAAATTAATTCTATGAAATCTGGTTTAAGATAGTCTCAAACTCATCTAAATTGTGAACTTAGTATCTGTAAGTTGCGTTATCCAAAAATCGCTCAAAATGATCTACAAGTCAAATTTGAACACAAAATCTACAACAAATTTGACACGTAATTATTTCTTGGGTAGTAGGTGCTCACTAAGAGAAGGTTTTCAAAATTTTAATTCGATTTTTAATTAATTAAAAATTAATCGAAATTTTCACATTTTTCATCAGTAGCTTCAGAACATAATATCGCATAAAAACCATTTTCACGCAACTTTGGAATTCAAAAAATTAGTATTCCAGTGAAGCTAAATTAATTTCCGCGTAATTTTTTCTTTGATTTTAATAGCTTAAATACAATTTTGTAACAGTGTTTTTTCTTCCTATGACCGCGTTCAACAAAACAAAAAGATTGTATATAATCAATGTGAATAGTTTAATAGCTCTAGTGCGACAAAGCAAAAATAAATACTACATTTTTCAGGATATTACAAACTAATGCTTTAACATATTTCAAAACATTGGATATTTCTTTAACAAGATAATGTTTTTAGGCTGGCATTCTTTCTGTAAATTGCGCGATGCATTCACACAGCTGATCTAATCAAGCCAGGCGAAAACAAAACATACGAATCAAGAGTAAAATATTATCATGCTATGATGTTTCGAACTAGAGATTCGAATATCTTTCTTTTTTTTCTTGAAATGCTGGATAATAAAGGAATTATTTTTAGCAGATTTCATCTTTGTCTTTGGAAAGACAAAAATCGTAAGAAAATAAATAGCTACATAATTAAGTCATCAATCTTTATACAAATATTGAGTTTCGCTTTTTGATGTAATGATATATCTTCCGTGCGGTTAAGCATTGAGCTCTGCGTATTTTTGCAGTGGAGTGTCGTGTGAGCGACTGGACGGACTTCCAGCCCTGCAGCGTGACCTGTGGCCATGGCTTCAAAATGAGATCCCGCCAATACTTCATGAAACAGAAAGCAGAGATGGCAGGATGCACGGTGCAGCTGGTAGACAAGGAACCTTGCAATGCACCCTGCGTTGGGTAAGTTCATGTTATAAAAATGAGTTTATGTTGTGTGAAATATTGAGATGCTTCGGCATTTTGTCTTGTAAAGTGGGCTGGTGAGAAAGAGAGTACGGGCATGACTCAGTAACATTCCATTGGCAAGACTGCACATCCTGAGAGGCTTAAGATTACAATCTCAGAAAAGTAGTAAACTTTGGTGGCTATTCCATTGTAGCTATATGTGGGGGGTTGTAGAAGGAGAATAAAAAGGTGAAAAGGGTATCAGACAGTAGTTGGAGTGTCGAGCGGAGCGGAAATCACCGCAGACGTTGAAAAAGAACTCGATCCGAATTACATGACACCGACCACGTGCGAGCTAGATAGAATGGCCCTCGTATATAAGCCTGTAACCCAAAAAAATTCCTCCTAATATTATGTTGTTGTTTTTTTGGCGGTCAATAATCAAAAAATTACAGCAACCGACCCCGGTAGTTATTTAGATTGAAGTATTAATTATCACCGACCAGGCTAATGTTTTCTTGTATAAATAATTATGTCTAGCTTGTAAATATAGTTTGTAAATAAATTTTCATTTATTTGGAACTAGTCCTTTGCCTGTGAACCTTCAGTATGAAATTATTACTTACACAATCGGAGCCAAATTTTGTAGGAAAGTTGTCAGCCTGGAGAAAAAGGACGTAACATTTAGGTAGAGTTTTACGTTGAAATCTAGAAGTTGATACACACTCTTAAAGCATGCCAAGTCGCCAAAAACGAGAGTGCTGCTTTAAACTTTAAACAGTTACTCATTGCTTGCATTAGCTTTGGGGACTTGGCTCCGTTTTAAGAGTGTGTACCGACTTCTAGATTCCAATCGATTTTTATCGTTCTTATAGTTGAAATCTGGTTTAATACTCCCCTTGCTTTTGTCACCAATATGACAGCCCATTTGGAGACCGAACAATGCATTAAAACAGTTATTATTGATAGCCAAATGGATTGTCCTATTGGCGAGAAACACAAGGAGAACACTAAACCAGATTTCAACCAATCTTATTACTTTGAGGGGGATGGAACCAAAAGAAACAACAAATTCAATAACAGATCTTTATGATTATTGATTCCCTGATTGGTTTTGGTCTTTGGCGGGATGGTTATGTGTATGATGCCAAGGACTTTTTCTTTGAGAGAATGGCCATAGAACACACTGAGTAAAGGTACCTGAATATTTGTTGCAAAACGACCTCACATATTTGAGTTATTAGAGGAGGTACTGTAATCGTAAAAATATTCCACCTCGAGATTTTGATGTATCTCCACGTTTTTGACTTCCCCGTTTCCGGAGAAACCCATTTTGGAATGGCGAATTAGGAAGTTGGGAATTAATTTTAGAATTTTAAATTCAATACTAAATAGATTTAGTAAAAGACATTTTGAAAGGTATTTTTATTAAAACTATTTTAAATCAAAACAGCTTTCATAAATACTTTTGTTCATTCACAATGAAAAATATGGCAGAAACATGAAATTCCAGTGTCTTCGAGAGCTCAGAATCATGATTCCCATGTCCCTACTTCAGGTCTAGAACTTTAATTTAAGAAGCCATGGTAGAAGTTACTGCTTAAAATAGAAATATGTAATGAATTCTTTTTTATGAGGTGTCCGAGTTACTATTTGAAAGATTACCATGATATGACTCAATACTTCAATGACTCCAACAATAAATCTAGAGAAGTTCAATAGGACAACACCACATAACTTAAAACTAAAAGAACTGAAGAAACAAACACATAATCAGCATGTTAATTAGTGCACTACTGCCGATAGTGGTGGAGAGGAGAGAAGAGAAGAGCGACTTTGTTGAATGAAGCAAGCTCGAAATATCAGGAGACGGGCACGGTGCATAGAGGAATACTACAATTATGTGTTTTTGTTGTTGTTGTTGAGAAGATCGGTCGAGACTTCAATCATATGAACACAACCAATAAAAATCTTTAGCATTTTCAAACTAACGGCGCTGGTAGGAAAATGGAGTCTAGATTCAGTGAAAGTTTGAGTGCAAAAGTTCTTTTATTTCTAATAGAATTAATCTGACATTTTACTTTGCAATTATATAATATAAATATAAACTATTTACGAATTCCGTGTAGAAATATGTAGTTACCTCGCTTGCTTTCTTGAAACCTGCTTTCGGTAATCTTACTAAGAAATATTTCACGAAACCTTTCGAATATCTATGTGGAATTCAAACATTCTCAACTCTAACAGAATAGAACATCAATTAAATGTTTCAAAGATCCGTAATTATTTTCTGAAAGAGTGGGAATATGTTTTTCTCTTGAGAACTTTCCTAAAAACTACTTTCGCCGCTCGTATTTGCAATTTATTTAATCTAACTAAAATCCCAGTTAATTGCAGTCCAGCCATCATCTAATAAGGAGGGATATTTTTTATTTGTTTTGATTCTTTTTGTTTTTCATTTCTAACCTGTTTGAGTTCTATGGTTTGGATAGTCACCACTGTATTAAAGATTCTGTTACATTTGAGAACACGGCCACAGCCAAAGTTGAAATTTTCAAGCCATAACTCGCCAAATTTGGTTTTACATTTAACACAGTTAAGACCTGACGAATGGCGAAAGTATCGCGAACTTGGCGCAGGGGCAGTACCGTGTCTGAAGTCTAATCAGAGACGGTTATTTCACATTATGGTGCACTTTTAAAATTATCTATTGCACAATATGGTAACAAAAATTATAATTCAACCACGTAAACATCAAAATTTATTTTGACACATGATAGCCTGAAAATTTCTCCAGGTCATTTCAGTTCAGATAAAAAAATAATTCAAATTTTAAGTATAGTAATAATAATTTCAAAAATGTCTTTACACATCGATGTTGCCTAAGTCAGCGGTTTCCAAACTTTTTGGTTGTGCAGGCCATCTGTTGTGTAAAAAATATTACGAGTCCTAGTAACTAAATATACAAGAAAAAATACAAACATATATAATGCATTTATATATATATAAATCTTGAAGCTTCCTTGACATCTATTCTGGACTAACGTTCCTTGGCCCACTAATACGGTATCCACATGCCATAAATGGGCCGCGGCCCATATTTTGGGAACGGCTTGCCTAAGTGATTTCACTTTAGATGTGTTAATAATTAATCTACTGATTAAATTATAAAATTAAGAAGTTCTGCAGTTAATGATAATATTAAGAATTTTTTATACATTCAAATGTATTAATGGAATCTGTTTGATTTAATCAGTTCATCAGTTAAAAGATAGAAAAAATGGAAAACCTACATTCCAATAGTACATCAATTAAACATTTTAAAGATTCCTAAATGATTTCTAAAAGAGAAAAAGGAACAGTTTTTTCCTCTCTCCGAAAAGAATACAATGAGAAAGCTGGGCGATGTGTATTAATATCAACATTTTCAAAAAAACTACGAATTCCATTGATTTTTTTTCATTATTATTTTCCATGAAAAATTCATTTAATGGATGTATTTTAATATTTTTCAGATAATGATAGGAAGCTACTGTTAGAGGCATGATATTTTATAACAAAAAAATGTTTTTTATATGCATCATTAGTTGTAAAATTATTTCGAAAGATATTATCAACTTTGTGAAGAGAATGCATTAAGATTCTAAACCACCACGGTACAACCAATACGGAGAAAAAGCAAATTATCTAAACGAGAAAAAAGATAATAAATGAAACTGTTGCTTGAAAACTAGTCATTAGTGAAGAAATAAAATGAATCACACTTTATGCTTCTAGTACTTTTTTTCTTGCTTACTCGAGTGTTAAACATGTAATGATTATTAAGAAAGCATTTTGAATAAAAAATGCTTCGAATGAAGAGAGGTATATAATGATTATGTCACTTAAAAAAAATCTTCCAATGGATGAAAAACAATTCCATTTGCCAAAAACACCGTCGAAGATTTGCACATCTAATGATGATGTCTTTCTAACAAATTAAGTTGTTTTCACACTTGAACATCTGAGCTATGTTGAAATAATTATCAACTTCAGGTAGTCGCTAATCATCGAGGATAAATACGGTCTTATTTATTGTTGCATTCTTTAAATTGGCTGAAGCATCTAAAAGGCCAAAAGGAATGTAAACAATTTGCTAGAAAATATTAGTTCTGTTTGCATATTTTTATTTATTATTATTAAGTGTAGTTAGGTAGGTATAATCTTATATGTAGTAGCTGATATAGTAAGTAATATACAAAATCCAAACACAAAAATTGCCATATTCCTAACCTTGAAAATGAAATAAAGCTACCCTATCTATAGTCAAAATTAAAATCCAAAACTTCATTCACCTAATTAGAATTATCACAAATAATTAAAACCAATAATATTAACAGAGAGTGAGTCATTAAATATTCCAAAAGCCCGAAGAAGAAAATAGAATCTAAAAGAAATTGCATTACCTTAGAAATTAGACTTAAAAATAAAATATTACACTTAAAATTGAAATAACATAAAAAAAAAAGACACGAACAAGATAATCAAAGATCGAAATCCAATAATTGTAATGGCCTGGTGAATTGAGGACCTCCATATCGTGTTAGGGTTATGGCATCTAATACATGTAGACTTGTACATTGTTATTATATGTAGCATCAAATATATTTTGTAATGTAGTTGGACACTTATTTACTGGTATATTTTTATTGAATAAACTCTATTAACAAAAGGTTATCGGAACTTTGAAAGATTTCGCAACTAAATAAAATAGGGTGCGACTCTACAATTAACTACGAGTGAGACGAAGTATGTTAAATAAATAGTTATATGTTTTGTGGAAACGCAAAATATGTTACTAGGATGAATATGTCAAAGTCAGAGGTGAAATATGTCACTAGGACGAATATGTCAAATTCAGAGGAGAAATATGTCACTAGGACGAATATGTCAAATTCAGTCGTGAAATATGTCACTAGGAGCATCCTTCATCGCTGAATTTTTATTCCTTTCTTTATTCAAAAGCCAACTTTTAATAGAACTTCCTGCTTACATGTGACAAACGACGCATAACCGAAGCTTTTGCAACGTATAAACGAAGTATTTCGTCATTACAATGAATACGAATGAATCGGGACTGTGATGAAACGACGTATAAATGAGAAACGTATAAAAGGTGCTTTACTGTATATGCTATGGTCAATGTGGAAAATCGGTTATTGAGGATAATCACCTCGGCAATTATGCATAACAACCGGCGGTTATTCATAATAATCAAATAAGCCTGTTAAAGTGAATAATTTATGAGGATTTAATTTATCACATTAACTTTAGGATATTTTATGCTATTTTTATATGAACTGATTTTTTAAGTACGAAAATATTTGTTTATTTATTGGGAAAATTTGATTTGTAATTGTAGAAAATTGATTATTGTAGCCTGAAGAGCAATAAATGGAGTATAACTCATATTTTTAACCTTTAGCGATGTGAGTTGCCGGACTTCTGACTGGGGTGAATGGTCCGAATGCAGTGTTACCTGCGGCAAGGGTCTACGCACGCGCAGTCGCAAGTACTTGGACAGTCGCGCTCGAAAGACGTGCGCATTAGAACTGATGGAAAAAGAAACGTGTATGGGCATGAAACCCGTATGCGAACCAGATCACAGGCCGGTAAGCGAAAGTTTTACTTATTCATTAAAGCAATTAAGTAATTAGATGTGCATATGCATTCCGTTGGAGTGCCTTATTGTTCACTTTAAATAGAAGAGTTGAGAGTTATTATTTGTAACTTACTTGCTATAATATTATTTAATTTTTTTCTGATTTTTAAAAATATATTTATGACGACTGAATATATTTTAAATTTCTAGGAGGGGCAGGTTTGATTTTTCTATCTAAAGGTTACCTATCATTATCTGTTGCGACTCTAGACAAACCAAACAAAAAACTTCCATACTTATAATCCACCAATTATAAAAACTTTTCCACAACCATTTCAAAATGTAAGCATTCCAGAGCAAGCTCTTCCACCCGGTTGCACCACAAGTACGTGGATGAGAAACCACCAGATAAGTAAGCGGGCTCTTGCTCCTGTACGTGGGTACAGTAATGTGGGACGTGAGTCTCTCCTCCAATGATAGTACGTACCTCCATCGGGAGGGGTCGGGTCGTGACCTACTAAGACTCCAGTACTCGAGCTACTGCTGTGCTTTCATTCAGTTTAACCCGGATGCTACAGCAGGGCGGGGTGACTCAGTTTTCTTATTCCAGAGCAAGCTGCAATGTGATTCTCACTCAAAAGTTCACTAAATATTTATAAAGTAATGGAAATTACTTGTATAAATTGACAGCGTTCAGCAGGTAAAATAAATTTTAGCCTAAGAATCTTAAATCTTTAATCTGAAAACGAGGGGTTTTTTTGTCCAGAGCAAAGTAATTTTAACTACACGATCCGAAAAGCTGTTTGCCCAATAAACAGTGCAATTTTACTTTAAAGAAAGAGGTACTTAAAGAAGTTTTGGGAATATTTTTTTGACTGAATAACACTTTTTTAAATTTTTGTGCATTGAGATTAATATCATCTTAGTATAAATAGAAGTCAACATATGTGTATATGCTCTACATCTCCTGCTTAACCACGGGACGGATTTCCATCAGAATTAGGGTAATTATTGCATAGTAACTGAGCAGGAATATTGTAGATGTTAGACATGCCTACTGTAACCACTATGGAAGGGGTGAAGGGTATGAAATTTAACACACAATAAAAAGTTAGCAGAGGATTTTATAACATTAAAAAATGTTTCAATATTTCGGTATGTTCCAGAATACTTCCGAACACTATTACGGTTTAGAAACTTGTATAACCTCCTAAAAGTTTCTGCGACATTTTGGAGCGTTCTAGATCATTCTGCAGAATTACAGAAACTAATTTTAACTGGAACATCTAGACCAATCTGGAATTTTTGAAATGTTTGTAGAATGTTCCGAAACATTCCTGCAATAGAGAAGATCTCGAAAATTTTCAACTGCCTTAAAGGAGGAGTGAAATATCAGTTACTTCAGTTTGAAGTTAAGTTTTATCGAAGTGCGAAGTTTAAAACTCAGTTCCTTAATACAGATTGAATTCAGATCATAGCATTTGGTAAAGTTTCGGACAACATTGTCATTGAGAAGTGTATAAACCTTAGAATAGTGACTTGACGATAACTAAAAGAGAAAGTAAATTCAGTCGACAACGACAAAAGCAGCAAAGCTTTTTCGAGCAAACAAGATTTATTATCAACGACAGCAGCGGCTTCAGCATGTGAGTGAACAAGCCAAAACGTATCAGGAGGCTGAGTCTGAGGACTAACGTGAACATGAAGTAATTAGCCCTTTGAAGAAATTACGACCTCGTGCAAACCGGGGATATACAGCCTGTCTACCCTAAACATGGCCAAATAGCTGATTTCTAAACGTGATTCGTAAGAGACGGGCATGTATTTCCAACTGGAAAAATGAATTAAATGAAGTAAAGAATTATTTTTTAATGTTATTTGAGTGAAGAAATTGCGAAATCTAAATTTTTATACAACCCCCTATCCTATTACTCATACTTAACAAAATATTTTTGACACACTAACACGTCAAACAGATAAGTTCCACTCTTCTGCAACTATAGCTGACCGAGTTATAGAGGTTTGAATGTCATAATTGTAAACCAATCAGCGCCCGCGTTTAGCAAGCGCTGCTCATTGACTGGAGGATCTTCCTCGAGGAGACCTTTATAATGGTGTAAAGTCAGCGATAATCGAAGCTCCATAACTCGACCGGTTTTAATCACAGAAAAATTGAACTTTTTTTTATTTAAAATGTAAGTGTGTCAAGAATATTTTATTAAATACGATTTATTTTTACGAAATAAAATTTAGTCTCCGTGATTTTTTAAACAATACATTTATGTACTGGAAAACGTAGAGTTTAATTCTTTATGTTATTTAAGGCATTTTTTCCAATTGGAAGTATATAACTATCTCTTACGGTTTAGAAATTAAGTTTCGTGTCACATTTAGAGTAGACGTAGACATCCTGAATATAAGCTAGTTATATAAATAATTTATCTAAAAACATACAACAACAACAAAAATGATCAACACTGTATTAAATTTAACCGTCTAGAATGTCTTTTTTTTACATAAATGAAAAAAGTTCAACTTGTATGAAAAGAAAAAATGGATGCGCTGATAGGGAAACTCTTCATCCTACAAACGTGAAAGAGCTTTATTTCGAAGATGTTTATCGTATCGGAATTATAAAAATTCGTCGTGACGATTTCTGTTTGAAATATATCAAAAATTATATGCTCTGTTAATAGTATTGAAATGAAATGAGGATACTTAACATTTTTTTCGAGGATGTAATATCCATTTCTTTGTAAAAATACTGCATTTGTTACCAAATGCTTATCGAGTTGCCTTAAATATTCTCTTCTCAAAGAATATTGCTCTCAACGAAAGTGGCATTCAATATTTTCCATTGTAAGATGATAGCGATGTTATTTTCGAGAATTCCAGGCTGTTTTTACGGTTTTTACTACAGCGACGTTTCTATAAAAACAGATTTCCTTATCACATTTCTAAGGAAATATTTTCTTTCCTTCCAATAATAATATTTTGGTCGATAAGAGAGGTCTTTGACCCAAAACGTGTCTCAGTAAACTTGTCCTCGGGTCAAAAACATAAAAATGCATATTCATGAAAAGACGAAGAATATATTCCAGGTTGCAGCCGTAAAATACTCCCTATTTTAGAACTCCGGCAGACATTTATGTTGAAGTGAGATATTTTGCATTAAATTCTTAAGTCGGTGCTAAAAATAACTGATGTTAAACGCTCTATAGTCATTGATAACTCGAGTCGAAACCACAGTTAAACTTCTGATGTTTATTATTATGCTCAGTAAAATAGTCTTAATGAATCGTTAAAAAATTTTTAATGTTAAACAGAATTTTATTTAGAACACTATTGTTTCAGTTACGTCATGACAAAATCTTTATTTAAGATGAAAGTTATGCACGTTGTTGGTGCCATAAATACAGATTTAAGATACGCAGCAACATCTGAAAACGCAGATAATTCAAACCCATTTAAACTTTTTTTATTTTTAGCAAAAAATGGCATTTTATTTTTGTGCCAACAGATTTAATATATCTCTTCTAATTTTGCGTTGAATATTTTTTTAAAGAATTTATCATACGAGGTAGGTTCAAAATGTTCCCGGAATAGGTCAATTACAAATTATTAAAAAATAGAACAATAATTTTACCTTAATGTCCTTCAAAGTACTTTCCTCCTGCATCCACTCACTTCTTCCAGCGTTCGTATAACTGTGCAAAACACTCCTGGAATCCATTTTTTGAGAGGTCCTTCAGCTGCTTCGTCGCATTTTCGATCACTTCATCTGAATCCACAAAACGGTGTTCCTTCAATTTCCTTTTCAGCCATGGAAGCAGGTAAAAATCCGCTGGTGCTAGGTCAAGAGAATAAGAAGGGTGTTCCAGAGTGGTAACACTGTGTCTGGCAAGGTACTTTTTCACAATCAGAGCGCGATGTGGTGGATCATTGTCGTGTAAAAGAAACCAATCGTTTGATGCCCATTTTTCAGGTCGTTTTTGTCTGATTGCATCTCATAGTCGTTTAAGGATCTCCAGGTAAAGTTCTTTATTGACAGTTTGACCTCCAGGAATAAATTCGTAGTGAATAACGCTATCGTAATCGAAAAAACCTCCAACATCACTTTGCCTTGTACCCACTTTCCCCTTATGCCACT
>BGPR01031135.1:0-18230 GCA_013235015.1 Araneus ventricosus
GGTGCTTAAACGCAGTCTTTAAGAGAGCAGCAACGACAAAACATGATTTAGTATAAAGAAACGGCGGTTCATATACAGCATGAATTAAGTAATTAAAAGAAACTAGGGCTTTCAGTAAATAGCTTTAGCAATTCCTTAACATCCTGATCTAAACGTTTAATTATTCTAAGTGAACAGTTAAATAGTTTCTGTTCTATGGAACGAAAGGAAGAATGAATTATAATCTCAGAAGAATTAATGAATCTTATTTGATCATGGGAAGAATTAATAAAAGCGTTCAAAATGTTCAAGATGATTTAATCTATACTGTGAATAATTCTATGTCGTTCATGAGAAAAATTGAGAATGAAGTCGACTCTTGAGAGAAAGAAATAGATGATATTTTTCATTAAAGAACCAAATTACACTTTCATTTTCTTCTATAAATACAAGATTTAAATATTCATTACGCAGAATAAGATCTTTCGTAAATACTTTCTTAATTAAGTAAGTCAAGCACTTTCGAATAAAAAAATTGTTATCGCTTTAACATAGCCAAAATTTCCAACAAAAATTAAGGAAATAGTATGTATATTTCCTAGCACAGTTGAATGAAGAAAAGAAAGTCAGTAACCACTGACTTCAGTGAAAATCTCCAATATTCCTATATCTTCGTTGCATTTCATGGTAGTAACACTTGATAAATATTTATATTATGACAGAATTGTGCTTTTTATTTACGTTATTTGTTACTTTTTATTCTATAATATATTTCATAGCAATAAATATGTGATATTTTAGAAAATGTTTTTCGCTTATTGGCTACCACTTGGTAACCTCATATGGAATCAAAATTTAATTGAAATTAATTAAGTTGCGAAAATATTAAAATATCGTATATTCATCAGGAGCACAAAGCTGTACAAAATTTAAAAACCCTAGAAAACGAAGAAGTGAATGAAAAATCAGTTAGAAATTCCATCTTTGCAAGCATGAAACAGTGAAGTTAAATAAATTCGTTTAATAAGTTCTTTTAATTACTTCTCTCAAATATTGGAAACTAACTGATGATTAAAAAGTATATTTTTGTTCAAAAAAATAGTCTAACCACGTACTTGAAAATTCCAGTAGTTCACAGGCATCTGAATATTCAGAGAATGAATCTGTTCTTGAAGAGAATTAAATAATTTTCAACAAGTGCAAATTCACTCCATGATTAGAAAACCAAATTAATTCTAAGTTTTCGCACCTGCCCTTGTTAACTAACAAGAAAGATGTGCGATTAATTCTGAAATATCCCAAATTTCTTAAGTCAACTTTTTAAGATAATCATTTGATCAATCTGTCTTGTAGGAGTATATAATTAGTAAAGTAAATATTTTATTTTTAACGAAATTTTTCAAGAATATATGATGATTGAATATTCAGGATCTCCCAACATTTTATGCACACTTTGAATAACTTATAAAAATAATTAATAACATAAACAAAAGTTTCAAAACTTCTAAAATTAATTAATAAAAATGTGCAGTCTCGTCAGTTATCGAACATTTGTTATTTGAAATTTTGCGCGCTTATGGGTTTTCTATGATAATAATACTCCATTTTAACATTTCAAATATCAGTCAATCAATTAATTTAATTAAATTTTGTTTCGTATGAGTGGTGCCTTCTGGTAATACATTTGAGGCAAAATGATTATATATACACTGTAAAAAATATCCGTTTTTTCCCCGGACTTTTCCCTTATATTTGATGGTTTAAAACTGTTTTGTTGACAAAACGGTTTTTCACTGTTTTCCGCTCCAGCCATAAACGGTTTAAAACCGTCAGTTCAAATTCTACTTTTTGTCATACGGTATTGCTTTCCGTATGATAACTTTCCCCTTTCTTAAATGTAATTTTATTGCATTCATTTCATGTTTTTAATAGGGTTCCATCTCCGCTATTGTTTACACATGTTGCAGTAACCTGTTGTCACTCATGAAAGCTAACCTTAAAACACGTGTTCAGGCAATAGTTGATTTTTACACCACTAAGTGGCGCCACTAAAGCTATAGTGACTTTAAAACTCAAATAGATTATTTTTACTTTATCTTATGAAGTCTCCGGTGGTCTAGTGGTTAGAGCGACTGCCTTTTATTTCTATGAACGCGGTTTCGATCCCCGGCTCGGAGGAGTTAGAAGTTTTGTCACCATCTTGCATCGAAATCGTCCAAGTAAGTTCAATTAAGAATTATATTAATTAAACTAATTGAAATTAATAATTAAGCCTTGATTAATTAATATTCCTAATTGATAATACACATCAGCACATTTCAACTCGAACAGAAGGAGAAAAACAACTCAACTCAGTCGATGAGGTCACTTACTTCGATGACTTAATTTTTACGGAGAAAACTTAATTTCATACGGTAAAAAACCGTTGTGACTACGGATTTACTTCGTAACTTTTACGGGAAAAACTTTTTCCTGTATGGTAAAAAACCGTTGTGCCTACGGATTTACTTCGTAACTTTTACGGTTTTGCACAACCAACCCAGCTGCCAGTTTAAAACCGTAAATTTTACGGGTTTTTTTTACAGTGTATATATATTAATATAAAACGAAATATAACTTATTATATATGATCATACAGAAACAAAGTAACCAAGATATATCAAGAAGCAAATCCTATATATATTTAGAATTTGCTTCTTGATATGATTATCTTCTTGAGTTTTTAAAATTTATTTTTATTAATTTTTTAACTTGACTCATTTTATGTTTGAAAAGATGGGATTTCGTATTCGTTGTTTTATTCGCTTCTTGATGCATAATAGTTTTTGTGCTGTTGTGGGCTGTTCTTTATGAAAATACACAATTTTAATATTGTCTGAATTAAATTACCAGTTAATCATTTCATTTTAATGAAATTTTGATTCCATACACGCAGCGCCATATTGTAGAGAATTTCAGAAAAACGCATTTTACGATAATATTTATATTAATATTTACGATTTTTTCCATAATATTTATGGTAATGAGTTATGAAATATATTAAATTCTAAAAAGTAGAAAATATAAAAGAATTTAAAGTTTTTTAAAACGTGTTTTTATTAGTAGATTGAACTATAAGAAATACTTTTTTCGAACAAAAAATATGGATTTTGAAACAAAATCGTAAAAGTGTGAAACTCGAAAAATAATGCTATCAAGAAATTAAGCCACAATAAATGTCTTGAATGAAAGAAGTGAACGAAATGAAATTCATAAGCATTCATTAAAAATATTAAGGTTTAATTCCATTTTGTCTAGGGTATTTTTGTAAACGCTTCACGCTTTTGTTTTGACTTTCATATTTTGTTTAAAATATATTTATTGCACTAACGAAAGAAAAATTTTAAATACATTATTATTTTTATTATGTGCGTATATGTAGTCTCACTCATTATACGAAACGTTAGCACTTGCTCCATAAAAAATCAACCATGCACGTTTTTCAGCTAAAATGAATGCAAATACTCTTTCGGATTTCTTTCTAATATTGCGTTAAACTAAGCTACTTTTAATGATGCATTCATCAGAAGCACAAACTTACCTTTAATTTCACAAAATCATTCCAGCATTGCAAAGTCATCTATGTTCACAGAAACATTTTCTAAAGATAAATTTAATATTTTTTTCATGTTTTAGAAATATAACATAGATGATAAAGCGAGATATTAAAGAGCATAAAAATCTTTTCAGATTTAGAAAAGGCCACTTCTTGTAGATTTTATGCATTTTTTTCTTCCAAACACAGAATAAAAGTCTTTAAATTCTTGGAAATTGCCTTAAAAAGATATATTTGCTTTGATAAATAGTTCCTAGCCCCCAAAGCTCTATTTCCGGAATCCCACAACGTACTTTATCACAAACGTTTGGTGTAGTGTGTCTTGCGGTAAGAAGGTCGTTGAATGTACTTTATGTATGTATGAGCTACGGCAGTTCTTTTTACGATCAAAACATAGGCCCGGGGACATATTTTATCTGTTTTCTAGATATTTCCAGCAACTCTGAACAAATCCTTTCTGTTAAATCACAAGAAATTGCAAACGCAATATATGTAAGAAAATATGGCGAACTATAAAAGTTTAATGATTGGATGATCTTCGAAGAAATGTTATTACATTTTTCGTCAAACATGTTATTTATTTAGAATTGTAAATATGAACTTTATAATAAGAATAAAAAGAAAAGTATTGTTATAAAAGGACTGTTCTTCGTGTATTCAGCATTCAACTACGAATACATAATTTAATAATATTTCTTATCAAAACCTGATGGCTACGTGACTCAACCCAACGATCTTTCGACTACTAGGCCATCATACATCTATTAATATGAAATCGAAAAAAAGAAATAAAATTAAAAAGTTATAAAAGCGAGCTTCTATAAGTGAATTAAAAAGCAAAAAGTAGAAATTGATTTTTGTATCAAAGATCTGGACGTCAGAACAAAATCGTGAAAGTGTGAGGCGCTGATGGAAATACTGTAATCAAATTAGAATGTTAATCATGTTTATAATATATTTTAATTTTAAGGATTGTTTTGGAATTTCCATTCTTATGATATTCATAGTGGCTTCATTTCTTCATAGTATTATTTTCTGTGCGCCATAATTTTACAATTTTGTTTTGACCACATTATTTTTTATAAAAGATTATTCTCTCCTTTTTAGTATTAATAAAAGTGAGTTTTAATAACTTTTTATTTTTCTTATTTTCTATATATCATTCTTTAATGTGTCGGAATTCACGATTATGAAAATTATGGAATCTTGAAATCAGTTTTTATCAAATTGAGCACCAGATAACTTCCATGATATGAAATCAAAATTTGATTAAAATTAAAAAATTAATTCAGAATTAAGTTTTGAAAAATATTGTATTGCCATCGGGAACATAATTCTCTGTCGGTCTGTACATAATTTCAGAATTCTAGTATATTAAGTGAGAGAAAATTCGATTGTAAAATTTCATTTTTTCTACACATGAAATAAGTCAAATTAAATAAAAGTGTGTCGAAAATAATATTCGTCATATATTCCACATTTGATTCAGATAACAAGTATATTATTAAAAATAATTCTACAGAAGTTATTATTGATCGTTTCTGCAGATATTTATCTTGAAAGTAACCTCATTAATCTAAACAAATGCAGAATTGCAGATCTGTATTGATAGTTTCTGCAGATATGTATCTGGGAAGTAACCTCATTAATCTCATCTAATGCAGAATTGCAGATCCGTATTGTCTATAATTCTGAAATATTATATCTCATACCTGAATATCTGTTTTTGCAATCAAAGAAAATTCACCACGAATCCTGAAGAAGTTCCGTGAAATGTATTTGAAACATTGAAATTGATGACTAGATAATGTATTTAAATTAGTGACTACATTATGACGGAATAATTTACAGTGAAAATTGTCCAATAAATCGAAATCTCCGATTATATGGAGTCATTTTTTGTATATTTTGACGACAGAAGCATATTTAATTTCTCTCTGACAAACCAGATGACAAACTAAATTTATACTAAATGTTCTTGAAATCTTTGAATGCTGCAAAAATGGCCACTTTTTTCCATAAAAGTTTTCAAGAATTTTCAAAAGGAGTAGGAACAGAATAGGCGTTTAATGCTTTACGAGTACAGTTTAATGAGATGTAAAATGTGAATCTGTAAATTGTGACGAGTCTTATCTTAAAAATGTCTTATCTTAAAGTCAAAGTCTTGAAGGAGGTTCGGAAAACGACTTCAAAACTTTTATTTTTGTGCCTACAATGTGAGAGTTTAATTTGAATCGTTTGTAATGAATACCGATCAATAATTTGAAATCCTGTATTACATGGAATCATTTCTGATACTTTCTGTAACATTTAACTTCTTGCGAACAAACAGATAACGAATGTACCAGAAACTTTTAGAAATCTTTAACGTCATAAAGTTACCCATCCTTTCTCAAAATTTAAAAGAATTTACTTTTCTCCTGTTAGAACAAGTATTTAATATTTACGAGAGCGTTTAATGAGATGGTAGTTGTAGAATGTATGTGGCCTTTTTATTTCGAATGTGACTATCAGCTTCTTGTCTGTAATAAGATCTATTGGCTATTAAGATTTCACACTGCACAAGAAACTTTAGAATACTATTAAATGAATGCTGTTAGATAAATATTAATTTTTGACATTTGAAAAAAAGAAACCGAAACGTTTTATTTCGTCTCCAAAATTTAATGATACCCAAATAAGGACTCTTCAAAAAGCCAATCACGTTTTCTAACTCCCACCTCATTAAAGGGTTCTCGCAAAACATTAAACTACTACTTTGACCAGAATAATATAAAATGGAATAAAATAAAGAGGTTATTTATTAAGTCGTAGGGCAATATCAAATAAAATAACCAAGAGCTTGGAGTTGAAATGCTTATTTAGAAAGAATTTAATGGATTAAGTGAACCAAAGAATCACGGCTACATTATGATGTTCACTTTAACACACTTTCCTTATGCGATGATTTGAATCAAATAAAACTGTTCTTTGATACTTATTACCCTGAAGTTCGTTAAAGCAATTTGATTAATTATCGTTAAAATTCTGATCAAACTTAGATGAAAAAGCTATGATTCTTTCCGATTACGAATGTTATGGTGACCTGCAATTATGTTTTATTTTAATGTGGACATTAACCTTCTGCGAATTTTCTTTAATATTCAGCTTTTGGAAGAAACGTTGAAATTATTACCTTCGAGACGTGCTAGATTAAATTTTAAGGATTCCTCAATATAGAACAAATTATTCCATTTTCTTCACAGTATAGTAAATTATATAAGTATTTTTTGATAATTTCATAACATTTTTTATTTAAATGAATTCTCTAAAGGACTACCAAAAACAAAATATAGAATTAACTTCTTTTCTCAAAATCCAAACTAAGACAATTGTGATAAAAAGGGCTTCTAAATACCATGGAAAATGACCAATAAAAGATATTTAGAACATTGGCTGAAAAACAGATTTAAGAAGATTGTGATGCATATCGTTTTATATAAAATTTACAATGTATAAAATATCTTCTTCACACAAAATTAATCGTATATTCTTCCAGGGAAAGATGCAGTCGGTTCTACAAAAGGAACGAAACTGAAATAAAACGGAACCACCATCAATCATCCGAATGCGTTATACCTTTCTTGTTTAATAATAAAATATTTGTACAATACTGTCAAGAGAAGACCATATTTCATCCGATGTTCTCTGATGCTTCTAGAGATGTACAATCGAAGACAAATTATTTCCTTCCGCCATTTTCTCAGGAAACAATTTCAGCGTTTTATCCCCGTCTCGAGGAACTTTGCGAACTCAGAATTTCGTGTCAGCCGTTTCCATCAAAGCAGAACACTTCTTTAATTTAAGTTCCCGAGATCAACAGACAAAGAATCTGTGGACCAAAATGTTAACTGATTGTTCTCTGGTTCAGTTTTCAAAGAGCTAGAATGATCTTTTTAAGAAAATAGGCAATTAGTATTCTTAAACAAGAAGGAGGGAAGTGAGGGAAAATACAAACGGTTTCCTTTATTGTGGAATGTATATTCCGGGATTCCTGTTAATTAAAAAGGGCATTTGAGTCAGCAATAAAACGAACAGCTATAACTTGAGTACTTCTGGTATGCCATGACAGATTTGTTTTCGGGAAATATCTTAAAACTTGGAACATTATTTAGCTTACACGAACATTTTTGAATTTAATTTGTCGTTAATTGAATTTTTTCTCTATTAAATTTCCTATTAACATAATGCTAAACATCGTCTATATCGATTTATTTTTCTTAATTCTAAGTCAAAGCTAAGAACTGTAAAATATTGTTTCTGAATTGTTTTCGTTAGTTAAATACGTCATACTTTGTGTCTTCCATGATCTGAAGTGAATAATTGTTTAAGGCCTTTAATTAATTCTATAACTTTTCTATTTTATCGAAGAAGCATTCGAAAATATGTCACTTTTTTAAAAACGAACTTTAAACCTTTTAGATGTGGATTGTACTATTTGTTTGAATTGTTTTTGTAGAATTGTTATATTCAAAGAGTTCCATATTTAATTATAAAAATTACCTATTTATTTATTGAAATTATTATTTTCAAAGTTTTTAAAATTTTTGAATCATGGCTTACTTATTAAAATAACTTATTGCTTATTAATTAATAACGTATTATTTATAAAAACCGATAAATATTAAAAATAAATCTTTACTGCCATATTTAGTTAAAAAATTATCGCATTTTTCTATTACACTAATTTTAGGTGCAGTTTTTCTTAATTTGAATTTCTGAATAAATCGTATTTTTATAGTGGTTCCTTCAGCTTTGAATTAGAGAAGTCCCACTGAAATTTATCAGCTTAAATACGGAACGATTTAAAAAGTAAAAATTATTATTTGACAATTTTTGATTATTAACATATAAGTTCAGTATTTCCCCCAAATTTAACTGAAGCTCATGTTGGAATTTCATCTAACATCTAATATTTATTTTTTAATTCAGTAATTTACGTTAGACGTTCAAAACAAACGTTATTAAAATGAGAATTGTTTGCTCTATCTGTTGGTGCATCGATTGTTTTTCTACGATCATTATTTCTCATGTATCGGTCAGAAACGTGCGAAAAATCACCCCAAAACACCCACCCACACCCCCACCCCTTCACTGTATTTGCCTCTCAATCATGTTACATTCAGCATAAACGGCACAATATGAAAAGGGCTGCATATCCATTTTCATTAAAATGTATTTTCTCAAAAGAAATGGTTTTACCTAGCACTTTATAATTTTCCTTAAAAATTTTAGAAAAATATGTCAACCTTTTAATGAACTTTCATGAGTTTGCTTGCAAAATAAAAACATTTGACATCTAAAACCACCCATTTCATATTTAATTAGAAACAAGTTTCTGTTGGGAATGAAGTGACAATTTTAAATTGAGTTTTGAAGAGAAAGTGGAAGATGAAAACTCTAAAGTTTTATTCCGGAAATTACCTACTTTTATGTACTTTGAAAGTTAGCTGTTTCCTTAGAATACCCTCTTTTGTATCAATTTCCGTCTTATTTACGCTTCCTACTAGCATGCAGGCAAAAAAGTCAAGATGACATTTTTTATTTTATTTTCTTAACTTCCATCAAAATGTTTACTTTCTCTTTACGATTTTCTGTTTACTCTTTTCTACTTATTTTGCCTGATTTCACCTCGAATATTGGGAGACCTGATTTTCCTCTCTGATTTTTTAAACATTAACTTTTAAATTTAGTTTAGATACTTAGGCTTGCATCTTTAAACTTATCTAGGTATAATTGCCACGTTTCCCAATTTAAAATAGCAAAATATGTTTCTATACTCTATTTTGTTTTCTCGTTTCTCGAAAAATTTGTGTACAGTTACGAAAGTTTTTGCGATCTTACTTGAATAAAGAACTCAAAATGCAGAAAAAAATGAAGGAAAAAAATTCTTTCCTTTCTCATAATATTTTTTCTCAAAAATAATCAATACCATTTTCCTCACATAGCAAAAGACGGGTGGAACTGAAACAGTCAATTACATTCTGCAATATTTTGTGATTTGGGCTTTGTATCAAACATACAACTTACTACTGGTAAATTTAATTATTAGGATTAATATGAAATGTAGGACTGATTAGTTTTGTATTCTTCAAAATATTTCGAAACGGATAAATAATGGATTCCTTGATATTTTTTGAAAATCAGAGTTCTAATTTTTGAGGAAATAAAATGTCAAATGTGGCAACTAAAGTTCGACTGAAGGAATACAGTGAAACCTGTGTATAACGATACTCTCTATAACGATAAACCTGTCTATAACGATATTTTCGTTGGTCTCGGCGGAATTCTTATTTACTCAATGCATTTTCAACCTGCCTACAACGATAATCACTTTTTAGACTCCCCTGTCTATAACGATAATTTTACTTCTTCTTAAAGCTGGTACAGGACAATCCCGAATTTTTTTTCTTGGGAAACGACATGGTCAATGATGCCAGATAGCAAGGGAATTGGAGGGTTTTAGTTTAGCTACATTAACGTCCTGTTTTGAAACAACACTATGGATATTTTGGGACGGAACTCGTAATTTTGAACCGCGGTCAGATGACGAGGACGACACCTGAGGTGGCACCTCCTCTCCAAACTTCCGCACAACACCAGCAGGAAGATTTTTGAACCCCTAAGTATGATTTAACGCGCAAAAGGCCCAATAAGCGACGGATCTTCAGTGGAATCGGGTTTCGAAACTGGAACCCTCCAGCTCCGAGGTCGACACATTACCACTAGGCCATCGAGGCCTCGGGAACCTGAGGGAGGGAGCTAGAAACCGGAACCTGTTGTAGCAGGGGGATCCGGGGAGGGCTACCATTTTGAATGTGCAGAGATGTTTGTTGCCTCTAACTCCTGGTGGGCACTAACCTAACCTGTTCATTCGCATTTAGCTGTTCGGACTGAGTGCTTGTTATCTGAAATTAGCTTTTGACGTGTTGACACATTGAATCTAGGATGGCGTGGCGTAGAACATAGATATTGAAGGAAAGTTATAAATAATTTCGGAAATCGATGAAGAGCCAAAGAAAGTTGATGCTGTTAAAAAATGTGGTATTTTTCAGTCGACATCAGCTACTTTTTTGGAAAGAAAAGACATTGAAGATGCTCTGGAATGAAAGTAGGATGGACAGCAATGAAAACTATTTAAAGGTGTCGTAAATGACGATGCTGACAAAGTTTTCAACAAAAATTTTCATTCTGAAGCTCTTAAAAAAGTTTAAATATGAAATTTTATATCAGTATATAAAATTGTATATTTATGTGTTTATTAAATACAATTTTATATCAGCGATTATTTGTAATCGGAATCAATAAGCGCAATAAAATATCAGTTTAGCAATACATGCATACGCACATAAACATTGGATACGCAAATCCTCAAACTGTCTATAACAATAACTTGTCTATAATATTTTGTTTTATAGGTCCTACAATATCGTTATAGAGAAGTTTTACTGTATTATAATTGATTTTGAATCATCCTTACAATTGTCAAAGCAGAACACCAATGAAATGGCACATACTGTTATAAGTCGATCAATTTCAAGAAATTATGAACAACTTCCATTTCGAATCACATCCTGTGAGATTCAGTGTAAAAAATTCTGTAAAAACAATATAGCGTGTATATGTAAAGTTTCTGTGGATTGCATATGGAAAATTGAATAAAGCACTTCGAAGGTTGAACTATTATTTTACTATGAATTTATATTGGTATTAAGTGTCATCAATTATAAAGCGAACCAGAATATGCCTGCTAATCTAAATGAACTTAAAATTCAACTTTAAAAATATATTTAATTTACTGCATACGAAAACCAGAAAGGGAATATATAAGTACAGCTGCAGTTTAGTTTGAATTGTAATTATAGTGTGATAACATTGCAGCCGTATTATATATTCGAATATTCAATAAGCACTTCAGAATTTCACAAAACGAAACCTTAATTACGTTCTTTTTCCTTCACCGAAAAGAAATGTTCATTGTCATAGTTAGGAATTATTTTTACTTTGCAGTGTTTCTAACATATTTCATAATTCATTGTTATCTATATTATGGAACTTTGTATTCAATTTTTCACTCAAATTCTCTGTCAGCTTCTGATAGGAAATCCAAATTAAATTAAAATTAATCGAGTAACTGATCGTTGACTTCTGAAAATATTAAACTACTATATTGTCCTTGGGAACACACAACTGTTCAAAATTTCAAAAATCGATTAATAAATTTCACCTTTAACAACATAAAAAAAGTACAGTTTAAAAAAAACCTTTAAAAAATCTTTCAGTTTTCGTATATGTAAAACTTCTGTGAAAAGTATGCGGAAATTTGAATGAAACAGTTGGCATTGCTATTTTATCACGAATATATTGCAGCACAACTGTTATTAACTATACAGCGAACCGGCGTACTCTTGATAAGTTAGATATATTTAATATTAATTTAATTTATTGCACATGCATACCAGAGCGTCTGAGCGTGTTTGAGGACAATTCGGCTCTTTAAACTTCCGTTCGAATATTTCGAGAGCATCGCTAGAATTTCACAAAGAGAAAACTTAAGGCACGTGTTTTTGATTCATTGAATTGAAATTTTCCTTGTCACATACAGGAAGAATGAATTTATTTAATTTCTGAGATTTTGACGAAAAAAGATCTAAAAGACATCAAAGAGACTTTGGAAATTCAAGGACATGAAGTCCAAATTATCATTTTCGATGGCAAGAAGTTGTATCTCTCTTACTGTTTAGATTCCGTATATCGCAGGTTTGATGAGAAACTAAAATAATGTTTCAGTATTACGCTAAATTAACATAATGGTCAAATATTTCATGCAAAAGCATCACTGGAAAGTGTTTCTTTTTATATGTTTAGGAAAAGATTACGCGAAAAAATTTTTAGACTTTATATTTCTGTTCTGTTTGTAAGATGGGTGGGGGCTTTTAAATAGAAAATTAAGATTGATAAAATATTTACGATTCAATGTTTAAAATATAATTTGTGGTAATTTCTTTTTTTTGTCTCTGAAATTAATGACACAGAATTTATTATTCAAATAAACCATGAATCTCAGTAGAGAATAATATCTCATAATAGAATGAACTAACTACCCTGTGCTTACACAGGGTAAGCACAGATTCTTTTCCTAATTAAAAAGCGTCAGCACGAAGTAACCATTTAAGATAGCAAAGTGGCATTTTTCTCATGTGGCATTTCATGCATGACTCTATTCTTTAAGTATTTTGATCGTTGAATGAATGACAGAATCAGTCCATAAACGTAAGCAATGAATGAATTCCGTTAAAAATTAAACAAAATGGCGTTAATGAAAGAAAAAGCTCGATACATTTTTTGTTCCATGAAACCAAAATTATTACTTTACAAGGGAGTTTAGATGCTGTTATAGATGCACGCCACATCAGTCAGTGATACTAAGGCACTGAGAGTAAAGATAAAAAAATGCCGTGTCTAGTTTTCCTTAAGGGCACATACGACTGTTAAACCTCGAAAATTTTCGATTTTATGAAAAAAATATATATTATTTCCCTGTCTTTTCTGAACAGTTTAAAAAGATACGCATTAAAAAATTCCCATAGTTATGAAAGTTATGAAGGAAAATGTATAAGCTCTTCAACGTAAACACTGAATATGGCCAAATTTTTAAAGCGCTATATCTCAAAATATGTTTTTTTTGATATTGCGCGCACGATATCTCAAGAACTATCAAATATTTTTACATAAAATTCTTATCGAATGTATATTTTGCTATGTTCTACAAATTGAACCGCATTTTTGTACATAATTCTCCAGAAAAGTATTTTTTGGGGGTTAGGAAAGTTGAAATTTGTACTATTTTTAACATTTTTATTTTAAATTGGTATATAAAATATAAATTAAATTTAAATGTTAATAAATTGTGGTTCAGTTTCTTAAACAGTCTGTTTACATAAATTAGATACCCAAAATATTGTGTTAACGTAAATATTTTATCCGTAATCATGCGCGCAAGATGACTATCTCATTTTACTCCAGAACTTATAACCATATTTTTTTCTCTCTCAAATAAATGCATACCTATATGAATGTTTGAAAATGCGCGTATTATAAGAGAAAGAACGGATGTTTTTCTAGAAAAAAGTGAGTTTGTGAATTGCATTGTTTCAGAGATATAATGTATCGGATTTGACAGTTTTCCACCATTTTTTTCGAGGTCTAAGAGTCGTATATCCCCTTAACAAACATTGGATAACTCGTTGAATGACCTTGAATACTACCTTGGCATTCATCGAGCTTTGGAGTGAATGTTGGAATGTTCAAATTTGCTAATGTAATTAGTCTCATTACAAATTCTATTATGGCATTTACAATTTATAAAAATTAACATATGTCTGTTACAATTTTCGCACAATAAATTTTTGCATTGAATGAAAGACTTAGTAATCACCCTGTATTTAATTTTCATTTATTTTTATTCAATATCTATGATTAAAAACTCCAATAAGAAGTCAATGCAATCAATTACATTTGTCACCAAATTAAATATTTTCCGTCATTAAAAATGAATAATATTTTTAAGAAACCCAAAGAAAAAAAATTAGCTGCTTTTATTGGCGACTCGTATTCAACTTTGAATCGACCATATTTATGTAATTGATGACCAACTCCAAAATGCTCATTTTGACATATAGATGTTTTGATGAAACGTGACAGGAAACATTCAAATGGAGCCTTTTTTGAAATTAATTATTGCATTAAATTTGTCTGTTGCTCAATGGATTGGAGTCGTTCACTTTTGCATAGTAAATAACACACACTTTGGTAGTTTGCATTAGCGAACTCGAAATCTCTTAAAGGTACCAGTTTCTCGATTGAATAACCGAGTACGATTTGCGATTATACGAAGATATAGCTTCTTGAGACCTGAAGGTAAAATGTTCGACCAATTTTCACAAAAATCAAGATCAATACTCTTGAAAGGATTATCCCTTAGCGGTGCAAGGCATTAAAGCTTTTGAAATATGATGAAAAAGCATCATGAATGGGTTTAGTTTATTGTCTAGACATAGAACCCACAGAAGAAATTTAAAAAAAGCTTATTTCATTCCGAGGGGGGTCGTTCCCCTTTGTGGTCACCCCCTCATATGAGAACCCCCTTAGATACAGCCACCTTGATACACTCAAAAAATATTGTTGAATCTTACAGAAAATCATACGTTAAAACTTAAAGAATATTGGAGGAAAATTTCCGAGTTAATTTGCTAAAATTGTAGACGTCCAGAACTGAAAAAATTTCTTATCTCCGAGTTAAGGAATTTTCCCAAACTTTATCTCTAATAATTCCTATTCCGAAACGAAACTTCATGAGGCCGCTATATACATTCTAAAAGGAGTACTATTAGCCCTATCCTAAACTTATTATTTTCCGTTTATAGTTGAATTCAACGGTTGAGAAGCGAGTGAAATTAGGTGTGCCATCAGCTGGCACACTGCGCCGCAAAGGGTTCTATAACACTATATATATAATTAATTTATTAATTATATATTAATTAATATAAGTAATTAATAAATAAACTAATATATTTAATTATGCATAATTAATAGATGATAGTATAGGGATCATTCAAAGCATTTGACAGCGGTATTTAAGGATATTGAATCGAAAGAAAATTTTTATGTAAATAAGAGACAAATGTTCATTAAAATGGACGCGGGGTCTCAAGAGCATATATGGTGTCGTGAAAGTGCAAATAGACTGCCACGGAATAATATGCAAAGTTGGGAAAAAATCTTATTAATGCATTGAGTGGCACCACATAAAAATGTTTTTTTTTTACCCTTGGGATTAGGTAGGAATGTAGAACACAATATCCAAACTAATACAATCGGCGTATTAGGATAGCATGCGTTATATCATTAGTACGCAAATGGCTTTTAATGTGTTAAAGTAATAAAAAAATTACTTAAAAAATTTTTAGTTTGATTTGGTTTCTGAATTTTAACGTAGAACCACGTTTCTTCCATTGGGGTCTCAGGAAGGAATTCGATCCACACGCCAAAACGCCACAAAAAATGTTGCATGGGAGATCCTCTATATCTCGGTAACTACATATGTTAAAAACATAACTAATGCCTTCTTTAGAGATAAAGGGTAACAACAGAAGTTACAAAAAAAATTTGAAAATCTGAAAAGAGTCACGCGAGTAAAGTAGTCCTATACCTTTAACATCAGCGGCTGTTTGAAAAAGACAGCCTCCCGTCAATTGTTTTTTAACTTATTGAAATTGTGTTGTGCATTATCACAATTAAAACTCTTCTTAGGAATTCGTGATCATCAACTGAAAAGGAAGGTAATCTTAACTAGAATTTGAATAAAATTCAATTAATTGAGTAAATCGATCTCAGAAAAGGAAAATTATTTAAAAATAATATAATCAAAAAAGTTTTACAATATAATGATGACGATAGTAAGACAGTCATTATTCTTTAGAGCAACATCAAACGATAATTGTTCAGACAGGTTATTAATTCTTTTGTAGCTTCAAAAACTACCGTTAAAGTTGTTCAACGGAACAGTTTTATGTTAGAGAAAAGAACGACCATTTTGCGACTATATAGTGAAAGCTTTTTAGATTTTGTTGTCGCTTTATTCTTTATTTTTGTAGAATTATTTAAATTTCACTAAGCAAGAGAATATTTTTATACTTCAACATGCTGCTTGTTAGAATACGAAAAAATGTTTATTCTCCTCTCTTCGAAATATAAGAAATAATGTAATCTAAAATTACCTTCAACAAAAATATTCTAGAGAAACATCATTAAAGTTGCAAAGAGTGCAAAACAAAAAGAGACATAAAACCTTATTCATTTGTCACATTTGCTCCAACTATTAACTAAGATTTCCTGAAAGTTATCTAAACAGATAAATAAACATTGTCTTTTTTCTTTTTTATTTGTTGTTTTGCAATTCCAAAATGGCTAATGATACAAATAGTGCAATGAAAATCAAACAATTCGAATAAATACAGGAGGAAGATCAATAACATAATACAACGGCGTGCCTAAAAGGGGGCGGTTTGCCCTGTGCACCATTTAGAAAGGAACAGCAAAATCAGGCATGTAGGGAAACAATTTTGTATCTAAGAACATCAGAGGCACTAGCTCAATCCTTGTATGCATAAAAAGGAAAAAACCTTGTTTAATTCATTAGTATTTTCCGCCTTTTCTAGGAAATTGCCGATATGTGAAAGAAAGACTGGGGGTGGTCGTGCGATTTTGCAAATTATCTGCAGATATCGAGAGGGTGAAATGACGAATTACGTTACTAATAAAATGTTTTCCCTACTGGAATTTAGTTATGGAGGGCGGCATTTCACAAGTTCACCCCGGGCGGCAAAAGTTGCAGCCACACCACTGCATAATATCACACCAGCTTGATTTAAACTATCGTTTTGGAAAATGCCGTAGGGAAATTTAGAAAAATTCCACACAGAGTTTCAGGTCGAATTAATGGGTCTGAAAGAAGCGATCATGAGAGCAAATCAAGGGAATGAAATAACTAAAATTTGGACAGACAGCTTTTCGAGTGTAATGGCAGTGCTTGATCCTCATACCCCTCATCAACTTGTCCGAGACATTCAGTCTCTTCTCACACAGAATCGAAATATTCTGGTTATATGGATCCAAGCCCATGCTGGCCATCGGGCAGTGAAGAAGCCGACACTCTCGCTACAAAAGCCATCATAGAAGGCGTGGTAATGAAAGCTCTAAACCCTCGATACGAACTCACAACATTTACAAGAACTTTTTTTTAAAAAAATGGCAAAATCTTTGAGATAATGGAAACACTGGACGTTCTGTTCATAAAGTGCTCAAAACAGTTCACCCAAAACCAGTCTTTTGGACACTTGAAGAAATTCTGTTTGTCACAGGACACGATCCATTCCCTTCATTCCTTAACCGGCTCCATTTATCGGATAGTGACTCATGTGCCTGCGAAGAAATCGGCGATCCCATCCACTATGCGACATCTCGCCCATTGACTCTCTCTTGGCATATTAGAAAAACCTTCAACTTCACTGGAAAGTCTGTGGTACCAAAGAGTCCTGGAGAATCCGAATTCAAGAAAAAGAATAATGAACATGATTAAATTCATAATAAACAATGAAAACATAATGCGACTGGAATAAGTACTCACCTGCCTTTGTACAATAACTCTAGCTTATCCTACATTCAATACACTGAATATACTAAGCCCTTCCCTTCTCAAAAATCTTTAATAGTAATCTTCCTTTCCTTGTATTTCACAATTAACATGCAATGGCTCTCCATCTCTAATACGCTATTCAAAACCTGTGCATTGATGTAAGCTTCCTCGTGTTGTTCGTCATCATCTACATTCATCATTTTTCTTTCATTCACTCCGTGTTATGCAAGATATTGTATATTTTCCTTTATTTTGTTGTCAATTCTATGTGTTAACAGCAGCTTTGTAAATTCTTCATTGTCGTTTTTCTTTTGCTGTGATTTTTTTCCAACTCAATAAAGTCCACCTACATCTATTCCAACCCGGATAGGATCCACATGAGCTCTAGAGACGGCGGTGTGGTGCTAAAGTGCCTGAAAG
>BGPR01031136.1:1193-18229 GCA_013235015.1 Araneus ventricosus
CAATTCTCGCTTTTTCCGATGCCTAAAAGAAAAAGAGGAATTACAGGAGATGCTGACAGTAGACGGGAGGCAATTATTAAACGTGAAAGGAGAGTTGTTGAAACTGAAGAAGAAAGAAGCTGCCGATTGTCAACTATGGCACAACGTGGCTAGAAGAGAAGAACGGAAGATACAGAAGAACAAAGGAATAGTCGATTGTCACACAGTATTTCTTTTTTAGAGAGCTTATGTGTTTGGATTCATTAATATCGGGGAAAAAATCATTTTCTTTCCTTTTTTTGTATTAAGGTGTTTAACTTCGTAACGTTTGTTGGGGAAAATAAGTGACAATTTTTGTTGAGAAAAACAGAGGCGGGCCATATGAAAATATATGGACCCCGAAGCCTAACATGACCTCGCTTCTCTCCGCCCGGAAATCCCATTATTAGAGATAACCCGTGCAACGCCGGGTCATACAGCTAGACTAGAATTAGATAGACCAGAGATTCCCAACCTGTGGTACGCATTCCCCTGGGGTTACGCAAAGGACCATTTGGGGGTACGCGAAATAAAGTTGTTAATGGCAGAAACAAGAAAACATAAGGGATTAAAAAAGTTATAGAACTTTGTTTCTCCAAGTCCCTTGATATTTAATAACTATACCACTTGAATAGTTGATTAATACGGAGTGTAATTATTAGCAATCCTTATAAGTTAATGCAAAATTATTATAATACTGATTTCATTTGTTTTGCCGTTAAACTAATACTATTGTAAAAATGCAATAAAAAATGAAATAAGTCGAGCAGATGTTTTCCAGGCAAATGTCAAATCCGAGTTATTTAAGTTTTAAGCTATTCTAAGCCCTTATAATTATTGATAAAAACTTCTTAGCATAGACGGTGAGGGTGGATATGTCAAAAATTAATCAAGAGGTGCGCGAGGGAATAAAGGTTGGGAACCTCTGAGATATACCTTCCATTTCGCTAGGACACGGAATAATTTTTTTTTACAAAATAACAGATCTTTTTGTATTTTTTTAAATAGTCCATTTTGACACGTTTTCGTGGGCGGAATGTTTGAACAGCTCTTTTCGCCTTATTTATTTAAGAGAGAATATTGTGCATGTGTCACGTTACCTCACTTCTTTCCGTCAGGGAATGATGCATTATTCAAGATTGCCCGTGCAACGCCGGGCCACACAGCTAGTATCATTTAAGTTTCTGCAGTGGGAATTAAGATTTTAATATTAAAAATTATGTATATATTACATGGGGCACAAGAATTTTATAAAACCTTACGTGGTGCATAATACAAAAATGTTGGATACCACTGCTTTGATGCTTTTTTTTGTTTGGGGGGATTTTTTCTAGTGGAAGAGTATGTCAACCACTTCTTAGGACCAGTTAGGATTGAAAAGCGGAACACTTAAAAGAGAGAAAGTACGGAGTCGAATAAAAAAAGATACAATTCCAGACCAAGATTTAGGAGTCAGTTATTGGTGTGCAAAAATCATAGTATTTGAAACAGGCGAAGCGTTTCAATACCAAACAAATTTTAAATCATCTATCACCATGTCCGAATATTTGAGACATAATATAAGAAGTTTATAATATTGTAAATATCTATGAAAGAATATTCTATCTGGTAAAGGAATAAAGATGTTATATCCAGCACTTCTTTTTATTCTGCTTATTGCAAAAACTGATAAAACGCATTTAATTAAATTTAATCCCTACTGATAAATACCACAACGAAAGACCTGGAGTTTTACTTTGCCTTCTAGTTTTATCATATCGGAGGAGTCACGGTTACGCTGAATAGTTTATTCCAAAAAATGCTTTTTCGTTTATGAAATTTCATAAAACTGCTCCTTTAAGCAATCTAGTTCGTGAAAAAGCAAATGCAAGCAGGTTAATCCAAACCTCAAAATAACTGGAAAGACTCTTATAAGAATTCGTTTAATTCACGTAATTATCTTAGATATTTCGTGAAACTAATGCAGTTACTTGAAAAAGGAAACGAACTTTAGTAGTGAGAATAAATTTCAGCAAATGGAAACGATCGCCATTTGTCATCCTCTAAATTTTATTTAAATAAATAAATTATATCGATTGATATTTCTTTTGAAATGTTTAAGAATTTAACGTCTTTATTTTGGTAGAACTCAGTGTTATTTAATCTGGAATAGATGGTGATTTAGATCTATTTTGTGTTAATTGATTAAATAAACCATTGTTTCTTAATGTGAGACTGTATATAAAATATTTGTTAAAATAAAAATAATAAACGTATACTATCATTTAAAAGCGAAAACAATTATCATATTGCCAGGAAATGTAATTTGATTTTCATATTAATCTATACAATGATTACAGAGGACACATGAAACATAAAGACAATCCTAAAAAAGCATCTATTAGACGATAATATTCATTACGTTAGTTGATATACATGACGGACACTAAATAATAAAATAATACAGCGGATGCATTAATGACGTATATGTCTTGATATTTTAAGTTTACGTGTTTATATAAAATTTTAAAAATGTCATTGTGAAATTCAAATATTCACATGTTCAATTTATCCACTTTCATTTTTATTTCAACTAATTTTCAGAATTTGTTTAAAAAAGTATCCAGAGTGAGTCAATATGAATACTATGATGTCAAAGCTTTATTATGGAGTACGTACTACATTAGAAAGTTGCATAATGAAGTAGATAATGTATTCAACTTTTGAATGCAGTCTTTAGGTCATTAATTATTTTCGATGCAGTAACGAAATATTCTGATTTTCTGCAGTAACGAAAAATCTATTAATACCAGTAACGAAAAAAGCATGTTGCAACAGATTTGCCAAGTATTACATTATAAAGAAGTTATGCAAGTCGAGTAAAAAATGAGCAAAATATTCTCATTCATAAATTTTATTATAATGTATTTCCCCTGGGAAGCATGTATCTTCCGATTAAATACAGCAAATACTTATTGCACGCTAAAACTTTGAAATCAAGTCATAAATTTTGAACCACCCTGTAAATTCTGTCATCTGCACGATAATTTACATATAAAAATTCATACAGTTTCACTTGACATTATAGGCGAGATAATAAAAGAAGTAAATCACAGTTCATGTCATATTTTCATTCAAAGTTAGTAAAAAAGTCTATGTAAATAACACGTATTGTAAGTATGGTAAATGTCTAGCTTATTTTATAATTTGATTGAGATTTTATATTCCATATTGAAGAAAATTTTGATTGTGCTTACCCAGCTAAAAAAATCCACAAAAAATCTTTAAGAAAAATTTGCAGAAAATCTGAAGGTATTTGTAACATATTTTCTTCAAAAAAATATAGGATATCTGAATAAAACTATGTTCCAAATACCTTCAGCTTTTCGGCAGATGTTTCTAGAGTCAAGGCTTAATTAAAATTTCAGTTAATGTAATTATTAATTTCATTAATCTAATTTGTGATTCAGCCTACTTGTACGATGTCAATTCAGATTGTAACAAAACTTCAAACGCATCCTGGCCGGGATTCGAACCCGCGTTCATATAGATGGCGGGCAGTAACGCTAACCACAAGGTCAACGATGGTCACGAAAAAAATAAAATTTTTTGCTGAATTTATGCAGATTAAATTGAAGGAAAAATACAGCTTTTTTGCTGTCTTACAAAGTCTCCAGAATATTTGGAAAAAAATATAATAAGAAATTTTTTGCAGATTTTATGCAGATTAAATTGAAGAAAAAATATAGATTTTTTCTGTCTTTAAAACATCCGCAGAAATCCTTAAAAAACTTGAAAAAAAAATTTTCTGCAGAATTTTTTAGCTGGGTAGTTTCTTCTGCGTAGCTTACAAATGTGAGTCTCACTCGTGCATCGAATTAGAGAATTTTTACTGTCCAAATATGTAATTAAGTCAACTTGATAATTAACTGAAAAGACTTGGAAGAAATCACCTGGACATGCTTCAATGTTTCAGATGTCCTTTACGGTTTTAAATAAATTGAAATAATAAAACTCGCCCAAATAGAAGGAGTCATCTAATTTAATATACTCGTAGGTGAAGGGTCGAACAATTAAGATTCGTAGGTAATGCAATTATTTGAAGAACATGATCCTGTTGACGGATTTAGTATATAAATTTGATACAATGACTGTCTAAAGTTCAATTGGCAAGAGCCATTTTAATAAAAAAAACTGTACTCGCTAATAGACTACATAGTTCTAGAAGTGTTGTTTCGGGATGAGGAAGAGAAACGTCAAAATTCATTAAAATTTTGTTATCGATATTTTTGATAATTACAATATTTTTCGAATGTATATATCGTATACGAAGGAGTAAACATCAACTTCTAAAGATTCAGAATAATTATAATGTGGTGTATAACATTGTTGCTTGATTTTTATTATTTTTCTTAATATCTGTCGTTATTTTACGGCTTCCAAGCTTCTGGAAGGAATAGTATACTGAAATAATAGGCAAATCTCAGACATGCAGGGACGGAATTATTATCGTTCATTGGTAGACGACACTGCAGAACTGATCTGTCATTCAAATTGTCTGTAAATATATTAAGTTTTCTTCTTTTATGCTATTATAATTCAAGTTTAGAGAAAAGATTTCTTTTTGCATAGAAATAATTCAAAATCTAAACAGGTTGAGCCAATTTTAGCTGTATGTTTTAAATGTCAAAATACTTTTCTACTGCCCATAAGAGATATTTCTATATGAAATTTAAAAATACATAGTTATACACATGTTGCTTTTCTTTTGCTCAGATAATAATTCCACTTCGGCCTTTTGGCTAAGATCAAAGTGTAGTTATTAAGGGAATCTTACCATCAGATCTGTTTTGATATGAATTTACTTAGCGACTTGTTGCATTTCTGTAAATTTTTTACCTCCCATTACCTCCTGCCCTGCCCATCTAAGAAGTACAAGGAAAAGTACAGCCACAATAGACGACGAGAAAAGAAATGCAGACTGGAAATGAAAAATGATGCATCACTTTTGTATAAAGAATAAAATTTCGAAATTTTTAAAAAAATGCTGTACCATTTTTAATATTGTAGATATAACTATAAATAATTTTATATTTTGTTAAAACTATTACAAATGTTTGTCGATTGTTTTTCTATATCATAAAGCCTCGATTTTTATATCTGGCGGGAAATCAAAATTAGTATTATTTTCCATAGATATAGATGTGTCATGAAAATCTAATATTACTAAATGCTCGAGGCGAACTAACAAAATCAGGCACCACTTCACATTGATTAGTATTAAAATTCGAAAATTTATAAAAGAAGGTGTACCACTTTTAATATTGCAGAAATTTATATATAAAATTTTAAATTTTAGTAACTCCTTTAATATATAGCCTGGATTATTATATCAGGACTGGTAAATAAAAATTAGACTATTTGCCATTAGGTATGAATAAGTTATTAAAAACATGTTATAAAAACAGTGGGCGAAGATAAACGGGTCTATTCTGGTACCCCCGGTTGGGTTGGGAGACGTCACTTTTCCCGTTGTTAACGTGCGTAAAAAGTGACGTCTCCCAACCCAACCGGGGGTACCAGAATAGACCCCAAAGATTCTATGGTTGGATTGATATTAGTCTACGATACAAGAGAGAAATAAGACCAGTAATTAAAGTGAAAGAAATGCGGTGAACTGTTTTCCCAGTACTTCCCGCGTCCCACATGGAGGCAGTTTGATAGTTTTGGGGAAAAATTTGAAAATAGAATCGTCCAGAGTTTAAACGCAACCGTCTACTATGATTAAACTAGTATATATAAATTGTGAAATCGAAACGGCACAAGTGGTCTTAAGGATCTACTCGCTGAATAATTTTCAAATATATCTGTATATAAAAGGTATGATTAAAGATTTAAAATATTTAAAAAATATATAACAATATATATCATAAACAATTATTTTTTTAACATTTAAAATTATTTTTTAAGAATTTATGAAAATTGGGGATAATTGTGCTGAAAATTAATTAATATTATCAAGAAGATAATTTTCTGCATTTCCATATGGTGTGAAAATTATTTTTATGCTATATAATTTTTTTAATTCATCAAGGAATGACGCTAAAATTAATTAAAAATTTTTATTAATTAAAATTTCCATAAACGGCTTCGAGGCATACATTCCCTCTCTCCAAAGTATTTTTACACATACATTCTAATTTATTATTTGTACAGATAAATTATTTTTGGAGGCATTATTGTTTTATTTTTCCAGTCTCATTAAAAATGTTGAATTTTGATTAAAATAAAGGATTGTTAAACTTTTAAATCTTGATTTGGAATGCAAAATTTATAGATAAAGCAAATTTTGCTTTTATCCTACACCTATTTGTTTTCATTATTTTTGATATTTCAGTGTGTATCAATGTACCTCTTGATTGATACAAATTCATTTTAGGAAAAAAGTGTAATAAGTACTTTCTTATGTCATTTATGACGAAAACTCGACGGAAATCCCATATTAAATTAACAAATGCATAAATATATTGTATTAATTCTAATCAATATCTCTGGTAAAATTGATTTTTAGCTTTCCAAAAAATTGTGTATCTATGTCGCCGCATTCCCCTACAGACAGCTGTTACTACAGGAGACCTCAAGTTTTACTCTGTCTTCAAGTTTTATGATATTGGAGTAGTAACGGTTACACCGAGTAGTTTATTCGGAATAATTTCTTTATCGTTTATTAAATTTAATGAAACTGGCTCTTTAAATAATCTAGTAAATGAAGCAAAAAATGCCAGCAGGTGAAGCCAAATCTGAAGATAACAAGGAAAACTTTTATAATAATCAGTTTAATTATAAGTAATAATCTTAGATATTTTGTGAAATTAATGTAATTAGTCGAAAAATGAAGTGAGGCTTAGTCATGACAATAAATTATAAGGAAAGAAAAATATCGCGATACGAAATGCTCAGAGTTCTACTTGAATAAGAAAACTATATCGGTTGCAATTTCTTTTGGGATGTTTAAGAATTTAAAGCCTTTATTTTAAGGAAATCAGCGTTATTTAAACTGGAATACATGCTCTTTTAGAAATATTTTGTATTAATTGATTAGATAAAATATTGCTCTTTAATATATGCCTGTATATAAAATATTTGTTAAAACTTAGAAAATAGCGTTTAGGATGATTTTAAATCAAAAATAAATCGAATATATTTCTAGAGAATGTATTCTAACCTAGAAAATAATGCAGATCTTAGGACACATAAAATATAAAGACTATTTTGGAAAGATAACCTGCCAAACGATCATATTTATTATCCAAGTTGATATACCTTTCAACAATATTGAAGAATAAAATTACAATGCTGATACATTATGAAAGCATGTGTCTTAATTTGTAGGTTAAAGTGTTTCCATAAAATTCAAAATAATGCCACCTTTAATTTCAAATGTTCACACATTCAAAGAAGCCGGTTTGAATGCTTCTTAAAATAATTTTAGATTTAAAAAAGAATATCTAGATTGATTTGAAGTCAATGTAATGATATCAAGGCTAATATTATGCAGGAGGTATTGCAGTAGAAAGATACGTAATTCAGGAGATAATACGTTCTAATTTTGAATAAAGTCTGTAGGTTAATAATTATTTTCAACTCGGCATGTTATTAATACCAGTATCGCAACATTGTAAAGAAATCATGCATTCTGTGTGTGACAAAAAGAGCGTATATTGCAAGCATGTTATGTTATCATTCATAAATTTTGTATTATATATTTATATTACCTCTGATAGCTTGTATCTTTCAAATAAATACAGCAAATACTTATTGCACAATAACACTTTGAAATCAAGGCATTCATTTTGACATACCCAGTATATTGTTTCATATCCATAATAATTTACATGTAACTAAATGCATGCAGTTTTACTTGATCGTATTTTTGAAAAGGCGAGAAAATAAAAAATAACGATACAGATCTACAACGACTGTTTAAAAAGCAATTGTCAAGCGCCATTCTTCTAACAAGCTGCACCGACGAACAATAGACTACATAATTCTGGAGGTGTTTTTCAGACTTAGGAAGTGAAACGTCAAATTACGTAAAAATTGTGAGATCGACATTTTTGATTATTACAATATTTTTTTGCATATATAGTTCGAAATCGATTGAGGAAGCGCGAGATACCAAAGATTTCCAAGAATCATAAGGTTGTGCGTAACATTTCTTCATGAGTTTTATTATTTCGTATAATATTAATAATTCTGTATTCAGAGTACGTTAATTAAGCGCTTCTAATCTTCTTTAAGGAACAGTATACCCAAATAGGCAAAATTCATATATGAAGTGTTGGAATTACTAACATTCCCCGGTAGATGGCGCTACTGACGTGTAATTAATATTTTCTGTTAATCTGCTATGTATCTCCTCTTATATGTATTTAACTGCTTCCACGGTTGGCATTCTTTTTCAGTGTTAATATAATGTTTATCAGCAAATTTTGGCTAAGTGTTCGTGTTTTGAATATTTTTATGTATTTTTCTTTTTTTTATCATTTGGAGTGCCTCTGAAATGGCAAGTAGTAAAACCTGTTGTAATAATGATTTCCAATTCATTCGCTTTTATTATACTCTTTTTTCATTAAGATGACATACAGTTCATTATTTAATACTAAAACTTGCTTAATATAGATCGTTATCATTTTCACCCTTTAATTAACCATTTGCTGCGCACTACCCTTTAAAGTGTAAACTGAAACAAAAAAGTTATAGGCAGTCTATTTAGACTTCAAGGAGTATGCACGTATTATTTCGTAAATATTACATTCACTGTTTTTATTCTGTGGGTGAGCCATCAGCTGGACCACTGCGCCACTAGAGCTCTGAAAAGTGCGACTAGACGAGCATTGCAGTGAAGCGCGAAATTGACTAAAATCTTTTGCAAATGAATGAAAAAACACTACTTTATACCTGCGTAAGCAGATTTATCATGGCCTAGGGTGCACCACAAGGAAGCCTGCTACTCTTTCCCCCCCAAAAAAAAAGAAAAGAAAAAAAGAAATCCGAGGACAATTTTTGTAGCATTTTCAGTGCTTTGGAAAGATTTAGTAGACCTCTCCCCGCCATTTCCAATACAACTAATTTACAATAAAAATTTATTTACAATAATATTTACAATAAAAATAAGCTATAATATATATATAATTAAAAAAATATCTGCACAATTATATAAAAATAACGGTAGCGAAACTTAAAATCGAGAGCAAAAAATTCGTGCAGCTCTAAGTAAAGATGACCAGAGCTACTGATAAAAAACCCACAGAACTTCATAGACCCTGAGCAAGGGTCAGTTATTTCCGAAAATTCTAACCTTTACCCACGATATTCCATGAATTGAGTTCATTTTCCCACAAGAGAGAAAAACAGGAAACTAAGACACGGTTGTTCTCTTTCCGTCATAGCGTCCTGACACGAAACATGATCGGCGCAGTGTGCAAGCTGATGGATGGCACACCTAATTTTATTCGACGATTAGACAAATGTTTCCTCTTTAAAAAATAAAAATATGTAGAATAAATAGTTTAAGATACAGCCAACAAAATAACGTAGAAATGTTTTCCAACAGTTTTTATTTGCACCAGAAAAAAATTAGACAAAATTCCTGAAAAAATAGGGCTTTTAGATAGCGTGCCGTACCTCAAAATCATGGATCTGCTTGATTCGTGCTGCTATCTATTATTAAAAAAAGTTAAAAGTGAATTCTAAACCTATTATTTTCCATTTATAGTTGAATTTAACGGTTTTAAAAGCGAGTGAAGTTAGGTGTGCCATCTAGATGGCACACCGCTCCGCAAAGAGTTAAAGCCGCAAGAGGACTTCCGCATATCTGCTCTCTAGTCTCAAAAAACCATGAAAAACAATCTTTCATACAGAAATGGAACTGAAACTTTCCTCTACAAACAGTTACTTCCAACTCTTCAGCTAGCATTTTTCATTTGATATTCACACCTCAAATACGCAAAGGAGTGTGTGTCTTAATCAGTTCTTGAGAAGGAATTTTTCTCCCTGGCTACTTCTTTCAAAACAAATTTGGACAGAAAAGCTGCTACTGGAATGCAACTTTCATATGAGTCCGTAATTTGTGAAAAGTACGGCATATCATTCAGAATACCACAAATATTAAAATGTCTATATAAGAAAATTCTATCACGAGCAATGGGTCCATGTCAAAGGGAATAAAATTTGTGTAATCTGTGGTAGGAAATTTTGCTTAATAACTCTTTCACATGATGATATGAAAACTCATAGCTACGTATAATCTTTAAAATTTTACTAAGGACTTAATACATAAATATTTGAGAATTCCTTTGGAATCCTTATGTATGTTGCTTACAGAACAGAACGCCTTCTCTTACTACCATATTCGTGGTCAGTCTGGACACTGAACGGTTTTATGGACAAGACACGGGATTTTTATTTAAGAGAAAATAGAATAAAAATCCATATATCTACATTTTATACACCACAGAAATTTTCATTATTACACTATTATTTCGTATTAGTGTTCTTTCCTTTAGATGTAATTTTTCCTTTTTTCAGAAGGATTTCTGGTCAATTCAAGCTTGCTAGTTGACCTCATTGGAAAGTTAAAGGCTAGGGAGGTCGGAAGAGTTTTGTCATCTGTTTTAATTGATGAATTTCGCTATCCTACAAACTTTTTTGCCTTTAGACGAGGTTATGTGTGACTCGTTTAAGCCCTTCGTGTTCGAAGTTTGGCGCTGGCCTCTTCATATGCCAAGACACTGTATAAATACACTCCGTAGCACAGTGAAGTGCCGTGCCAATTCCACCACAACTGCATTGATCGTTGTCAGAGAGGTGAAACGTTTTGAGGTAGGTATTGAAAGGTTCATGTTCAGAAAAGAAGATGACATCCTTTCTAATCCAGAGAGTGGGAAGAAGAACTGAGGGCATGATGTTACAGATTTTATTGGCTCTATCACGATTGTTCCAGGAAGTTTGCAACTCCTCAAACAAAATCTTCCGGTGGAGGCCTTTTATGTGCGGTTTAGGTAGCTTGGTAAGTGTATAGAATTGGACAAGTTGCTATGATGCATGCAAATCTGACTTCGAAATGTACTTTCATGTGTAGGGATGGAATCCCAAGTATCCTTTGTAACGCTTCAGCTGTGTTGGTTTTATATGCCTGCAATATGTAGGGTAGGAATGAAGTCTGAATGGAAAATAGTTTCCTTTTTATTCTGTTTGTTGGATTGAGACACCAAGCTGAAGATCCGTGGGCCAACATTTTATTTCGAACAAGAAACTCTTAAAATAGAAATCTTTCTCAAGCTTGGTGAAGTAACAATTGTTTCATGTTGCATCGGCAAAATATTTTTTACCATTAAGATACCTCCCCATAACTCTTGATGCCTTGTCGTGTGCGATTAGAAGAAAGGCTGTCTAGATGAAATCCAAATTGCTGTGTAATTTGTACTGAATTTAATCATCGACCAGTAAAAATTGCAGTGAACTTAAATTAAATGTCGGTGTAGTAAAATGGAACCTGATGAATAGTCGTCACTCATGATGCATGCTACCTAATATTCACAAAAATGGGACTCATTCGAAAATATTACTCAGCATAATTTCTCAGAATGTTCACGATATAAGTTCTTCCCTTCAAAATAAGGCCTTTTAAAGACGAGGCAACAGGCTGACGAGGACTTAGGTTCGGATCAACCAGGAACGATTATTTTTTTGAATTTGAAGGCATCATCTGCTTGAATGGATTTCTGACAGATCAACTAACTTCTCGGTAGGTACAGAGCCCAATATTCACGCATTTACAATCGCAATGGCACAACAGTTAGAATATCGCTAGAATAATTCAAAGCATAACAACACTAAACGGATGGATCCCTTCTACGATGTGAACTGTCCTTAAGAAGATCGACAGCGATGATCAAGTTGGATATGCTTTTTAAAAAATACATTTTTGTAACTTCTTTCTAAACGAGTCGACAAGAAACCCAGCTAAAAAAATCTGCAGAAAAAAAATTTGAGATTTTTTTTAAAGATTTCTGCAGATTTTTTGAAGACAAATAAAAATCTTTATTTTTTCTTCAATTTCACTGCATAAAATCTGCAAAAAAATTTATTTTTATTTTTTTCTTTAAATATCCTGTAGATTTTTTAAGACTTCAAAAAATCTGTTTTTTGTCCTCAATTCAATTTGTAATTATTTAGCAGATTTTCACAACAACATTAAACTTAACCAATATCTGTTGATTTTTTGAAGATTTTTCTGCAATTTCATAATATCTGCATTTCTCTAAGTACATATTTTGCATCATATTCTCTAATATTGCAGCTTTATTTTCCAAAGAATATAAAGCAAGATTAGAATGTAATTATCATTATTGTTTAATTTTACAGCAAACAGGAGTTTCCTCAGTTCCTTTTGAATTAGTGATATCCATAATATACAAGGATAGAAAAGGAATGCTTGTTTTATCAGCAGAAAAAATTTCCCAATCAAAAATTGTCTTAGGCACTAAATTTTTTAAATGTACCACTGAAAAAATGAATTCTAAATTAATCTTTAGAATAAATATTTGAGGTTTTACCATTTTAAATATTTCCCCCATAATTTAATTTATCTCCAATTAGTTTTCCAACTGTCTTTCTGACTAGCTATTATTCTATTTTCCTCCAAAAAGAAGGGAAAAGTTGAGCTTGCGCCTTTGGATGGAGAGAAGACTTATCAGAAAGATAAAAGGTGAAAACGAATTTTTTGAAACTGAGAATCTAAATTATTGAACAAAAATATTACTAATCTCATCTATTACTCATCTCTACAACTTTGAAACACGTATTCTAACCATGGTTCATTTTTACACCACTAAATAGCGCCGCTAGAGCTGTGGTGTGGAAAAATGAAATAGATTTTTTACCACCATCTCGTGTGGTCCGGAGTGGCCTTGTGGTTAGCGTTCCTGCCTGTCAACTCTGTGAACGCGGGTTCGAATCCCGGCCAGGAGGAGTTCGAAGTTTTGTCACAATCTGAATCGACATCGTATATGTAAATTGAATCGCAAATTAAATTAATTGAAATTAATATTGAAGTTAATAATTACATCAATTGAAATTAATAATTAATCCTTGACTGCCGAAAATCTGAAGGTATTCGGAACATATTTTTCTTCAGATATTCTACATTTTTTTCTGTAGAAAATCTGAAGAAAACATGTTCCAAATACCTTCAGATTTTCTGCAGACTTTTAAAGACAGATTTTACAAATTTTTTTAACTGGGAAGGTAAGAAAAAATGGGAATATGAAAGATATATTCAAATTAATGAAATAAATATGCAAAAACCAATGGCAATAATGAGTCATTCCAAAATACGATATTTTATTCTTACTTAAAAACACTATTCATTTGGAGAATTTAATTCCTATCAATTCATATCAATCCAATTATTCATATCAACACATCTCTCTTTTTAGCTCTCACTAGTAATTCCAGCTAATACATGTGAAAATATTGGTTTAGAAACCTTTATATTTAAGAAAACTCATCTATACGCATTCCCCTGGTAGAACCAGGATATCTGACAGAAGTGATCCTGTCATTTGGACTCTCCTCTGGCATCCACTTCAGAAATCGTGCAGACTTAGAACTCGCTCCACACCAGGGATTTGGAAGAAGAATAACGTATATAGTGGAGACAGACTTGGCGAAGAGGGATATCGGGAAAACAGCTCCACTCCCGCCCCCCCCCCCCCACCTCCGCCCCCGCCCCCCCCCCGGGGGGGGGCCAAAGTTGGAGAAATTCCGTTCATGTAGCAAGCTGACATACATACTTCAGAACTATGTATGGATTGGTGATATTTATTAGAGTGGAAAGATTTTCTGGTAAGTGAGGCTCGAGACTTTTCATGAATTATGTTGAAGGTTCTGATTTTTATTTGAAAAAGTTGACGTTTGCAGCCGTGTTTTTGAATTGCATTAAATTCAGGATTATAATTCAAGAAAATAATTTATATTTATTACGAAATGAGAATTTATAAAAATTTTCATTTCAGTGTGAATAACCCAGGCATAATTTTGGAAGAAATATATTTTATCAAAATCTTCTTTTCGAAATTCAACATGTAAAATTCAACACGAAAGTTGGATCTCGTTATTTTACAATATTGTGCAAAATTCCGATATCTTGTTGATAACTGTTTTTGCTCAAGATATAAATAATATTTGTTGCTTGTAAAAATGAACTGAATTGCAACAAATGCTTCACTCAAGGAGTATTTTTCATGGATTGTAATCTTTGTCATGATTTTCATGGATAGGAATTGCAGTGGAATAAATCAATAGTTTTGAATGACATCGATGTATGAATTTCATAAACGTTTTCAAACACTTAAGTTATTGTTTGCAGCCATATTTCACTATCTATTGAAAAATTCCAGGTTTTAATTGGAAACAATAAAATATGAAATTAATTGATGCACATCTATATATTCTGTTTTAATTAATACAATTTTTGAAATCTTTTATACAAAACAAACTTTTAATTTAATAAATAAATTAATTTTGAAATTTAAGTATTTATTCAGAAAAGCCAATTGAAGCATTTAAAATCCGAAAGATTTTTTATTTTTTTTTCTTAATTATAATTTTAAATACTTTAATTGGGGACTTGAATCGGTATGTTTTAAGAAAAAAAATTTTGGATAGATTTTCTTCAATTTATCATTTGTCTATAAATTTTATAGTAATTAACTTACTCTTCTCTAAGCGGCCACCGCTCTTAACTGCTGCTATTATTCGACACGAATTTTTCGGCCAATGAGTATAATGATCAAATAACCCCCAGGAATAGTTCTGAAGCCCCTCTGAGGGGCTGGGTTTGTTCGTCGATTCAACTTCCATGAAATGCATTCCTTTTGTCTCTTTCACCTTAGACCTTTGATTGAAAGAAAGTAGGGGAAAGAAAGAAGAAAAAATAATCATATACTCAACAAAAAATAACAACTAAAATCAGATCGGAATTAATCATTCCAGTCTCAATCTGAAGAGAAAAGTGAACTTCGTCCTCCACCGAGGTTGGGCATTCTAAAATTCATTTGTGAGTTTCAGGCGTTGTTTCGAACTCTGATATGGGTTGCGACCTCTAGCAAGGTAAGCTTTCAATTAAACAGACTTCAGAAAAAATAGATGATGTTATTGTTGATTCCTCAACATCTACCGATAAAACAATTAAAGATTTAATTTTCAACTAAAAAAAATTAAATCTGAAGAAAATAAGAGATACAAGAAAACGCAAATTGCCTGTTTAAAAAAAGAAATTTTTGTGTGAATAAAGCACTTTTTTCTTTACATTATTCTTAAATTGTCTTTATCAGAGTTTAGGAGTTAGAGTTTATATAAATAAATATTTTGTACTATCGAATATGAGACCCCTTTAAAGAGACCACCCCTTTTCGCGGGTTATTTGCTTTGGAGCGCATGGTAACTGCTGTAGAGAGGTTTTCACAGTATTTAGAAATTTCATCAGAATCTATAAACAAGTCAGCTTTTGGTTGTTATTTTATTTACCACCGAGTCCGGAATTTTTTGCTGGATTTATAACTATTATGCAATTGTACTGAATTAAAGAATAACTTTAAATTATATAGTACATAAGGAAACAAACATGATTTTATTTGACATCTTCCAATCTCCAATTCACTGAATTTTTTAAAAAGTAAATTCACATTTCTTCCAGCAGTCATCAGTAAATCCAGCTCATAAACGGTGAATGTATAAATTATTACGCGTAAAAACCATTATGTTTATGGAAGCTCATTAGAATTTGATTGGAAAGCTTCAAGGAATTCGATCGTTTCCTGTGGACCTTAGAAGCAGAAAGTCTCACAGAAGCGATCCTGTCCTTTGGATTCGTTCAAAGATGACATCCACTTCAGATAATTGGTGATCTCGGAAAGTGCGTCAAGTTAAGGGATTTGGCAAGGAAATCATGCATTTAATGAAACACAGGAGCAAAATACAGATATAGGGAAAAAACTCCTGCAATGATGAACTGTCAGCAAAATGCAGTGTAAGATATATTTTCGAGGAATATTCGAAGAATTGCTTTGATGATGGTTCTTTCCTTGGTAGACATGTTTCGATAGACTGAAATGATCTTGTTTGTTAAGAAAAAATTGTGTTCTTTGAAATGAAGTTTAACATTTCTGTCATTTGTCTTAAGTTTTTGACGGAATTTTTTTATTTTTGTTTCAAAGATTGTAAAAATAAAGATTTATCATTTACTATCTTGATAAAATTTGCGATTTTCTTAATAATAAATTCTGATTTTTTAATTTCGTGTTATACTAATGATTTTTTAAACTTTCTATTTCAGCTTTAAATTGTCCACATATATGATTAGAATATAAAAATCTTTCAATAATTAATGATATGCTCTTGTAATGCCAACTTGAATATATTTTGTTGATGGTTGTTACCATTAATTAATTTAAACGTTTAAGTGTAGCGTATCCTAATGAAAATATACGATACATTGAAGCGGAAGGTGAATTATAACATTTTTGTAATAATTCTTATTCAGCAATTACTCATGGGATAAAATCAGTCATTTCTAAAAAATTACGTGAATATAATAACTTTTTATATCAATTTCTAGGAATTGTGAATGCTAACAGAAGTTAAATATTATAGTTGAAAAGAGTTTTGGTGTAATTAGTTTCTAAATTGTAGTAAAAGAACCATCTACTTATGAATGCATCAATATATCATTTCAAAAAATTCTTCTCTCGATACTTCTATCATTTGCATTCGCTTATCTCAAGGGAAGCTAAAATTTCAACTACTGAAAAATTAATATTGAATTCGAAAGATAAATGTATTATAAGAGTTGAAAATAAAAGCAAATAGGAAATAACGGTAAATTCAATTTGCTGATATTATTCGTAAAAAATAAATTTAAATCAGTTATAGATATTATTGAATTATTTAATATTTAAATAAAAGTAGTTATT
>BGPR01031137.1:0-18229 GCA_013235015.1 Araneus ventricosus
TATGTGGTCTTTACACATCATTTGTAGGTTTCTGTCAAATTTTGGACAAAATCCGTCTGAGGGAAGTCTGTCTGTCCACGTTCATGTGAACACTATAACTCAAAAACTTGATTAGATAAATGGATAAAATTTGGTACACATTTTTATCATCAGGAATGTAGGTTTGCATCAAATTTTGGGTAAAATCCGTCAAAGGATTGACTGTCTGTCGGTCTGTATAATCGCATACTTCTAAACATTATAACTCGTAAGTCCTACGGCGTTGATAAATAAAAATTGGTATGAGGCTTGCTAACATTAATTGTAGATCAGTGCCCAATTTTCGTTTCAATCGGTCGAAAAAAAGTTGTTCAAATCGCCTAGTTGTCTTTTCTTGTCACGGAATGAAGCGAGGCCGTTATTGCGCGATTCACTTGTGCTAATCCTTTCCGCTTCTACCCACGCCTTTCGCCTACAAGCTTCTGATTCCCAAGGTGTTTTTCTCCACTGCGTTAGGGACGTTTCGTTCGGCTGCCTTTTAGCTTATTTTTTTCTCCACATGTGTTAGGAGTATACCATAAAGTTTAGGGAGGCCACTCTCGCTGGTTTAACTAAAAATTAATCGAAATGTTAACGTTTTTTCTGAATACCTTTGGAGCATATTACTGCACAAAAACCATCTTTACACAGCTTTAATGTTCAAATAATTAGTCTTTAAGTGATATCAGTTTTATATCTGTACAATTTTTCTCTAATTTTAATAAATATTTTAAAATATTTTTAAGCATATTTTACAACAATGCTTTTCGTTATTTTAGTTACTGCGTCTGCACACACGCGCGTTGCGACGATAATAAATCCATTATTTGTGTGCAATCGCCGCCATGCAATTATGAGTAAATTTTTTAAAAATAACATAAAAACAGAAGAATCAAAGCCTGAAACATCATCATGCTTCAATGTTTCATACTGCAGGTTCGAATTTCCTTTATTTTTTAATTATTAATCTTTTTTCAATTAATCAGAAATAACAATAAGGAAGATTTGAATATTAATTATTGATTGCATATATTTATTGATTTATAAATTCAAATTTTTCAACCAAATCAGTAACAAAAGTAAAATATTTACACTTTTTGGTATGACCTAATAAAAAAATCCATTTGGGGGTGGGGTAATATGTATTTTTTTTTAAGAAAGCAGAGTTTGCTAGAAAAAACTTATTGATTAAGTCTTATCGAATCTTAATTTATATATTTTTATTTTAATTAAGTAAAATATTTATTTTTATTGTTGATTATTTTCATAAATTTATTTTTATTCGATTTACATTGATTTCTATTCAAATTTGTGTCTTAGTTTGTTACGATCAAAAGGGAAAAAGAATTATACTAGTAAAATGTTTCTCAAAAATTATGCAAATCTGTTTTTTTCGTGTGTGCATGTAAGTAAGTAAAATGAAATAAACTTATATTCACAAGCAAGAAGTTAATCCAATCCGAAAAATATTTGGTTAAGAAAAACTCGCTCATACTATTTAGTATTATGCACTCTTATTTTATGTTACTCATCATAATAAGCACATCTACATTCAGATTGATTTGTAAAAAGTGAAACCATACGGGGCAGGCACCGGCGAGATTCGAACTCACGATCTCCTGTTTACTAGACAGGCGCTTTAACCAACTAAGCCACGGCGCCACACAAACGTACGACTTAGCGTTTATTACAATTTTAAAGTAAAATGCTCTGCTTAAAATCTTTAAAGCTATAAATATTTACATTTACTATTTATCTGGAAATTTTCTTTACGACATACTGACTTTCAGTGGCTATAAAATCAATCGGTAAAATCAAAGTGTACGGTACATCCTTCGCCAAGCTGGCGCCAAATCATAGAAAGCTCGCCAAACATCCGCCATGCTACCATATTACCGTCCGACATTGGGTTGCCACATTTGGAGATTTATCGCCAAAAATATTCAAGTTTGGCGCCATACCGTACACTTTGTTGGGCCGATCAAGGTAAATCTTTTATGTATTGGAAACTTCAAAATTCGATATTGATTTTTATAATACTAAGGTAAATGCAGTTTAGTTCGAAGGCTTTGACATTATTTGTTATGAACCGCACTTATTTGAGTTTTACACAGATAGTTATTACTCTATAGACGGAATTGTTATTTAGCAACATACTTGTTACTAATAACTGAATACTCAGACTTTTAAATATATAATGTTGTATTATTTTGGACGAATAATTTAATTGAAACTTTTAAATATACGTTTGTTAACCTATAAACCAAGGCTATTTCTCAGTCTGAGAGATTCTTCTTGCAATAACAAAAAATGGTCGTGAAGAGTGTAGGATAAAGATAAAAAATATTGATATAAAAACTATATTAAAGATAAACGATTAATGTTAACAAGCAAACTGATTGGATTTGGACTTTTAGAAAGAAATGAATAGAAGGAATCCGAAGGAAAGTATTTTGAGACTAGTCATTCAAAATGCCCCAAATTAGTGACTTTTTTCAGATTTTCTAGGGCGGGCCATTCACCATCATGCCACGTCACGCAAATCCATCCACTACCAGTTACTTCGATCTCCCGCTATTATGTCCCATTTCCGCATTTACGATCCGGTAATCCTAATGGATTGATGGAAATTGGGACGGATTGGACTTCCACTGCACGCCAATTCTGACAGGTTTGCAAGTTGGCGATCTTTTTTGGCGTTGTGCGGTCGGATTTGCATGACGTTTTGATCGTGAATGACCACCTTATAGTTAACCCTTTGCGGCGCAGTGTGCCAGCTGATGGCACACCTAATTTCACTCGCTTTTCAACCGTTAAATTCAACTATAAATGGAAAATAATAAGTTTAGGATAGGGCTAATAGTACTCCTTTTAGAATGTATATAGCAACCTTATGAAATTTCGTTTCAGAATAGGAATTATTAGAGATAAGGTTTGGGAAAATTCCTTAATTCAGAGATAAGAATTTTTTTTAGTTCTGGACGTTTACAATTTTAGCAAATTAACTCGAAAATTTTCCTCCAATATTCTTGAAATTTTAATTTATAATTTTCTGTAAGATTCAAAAATATTTTTGAGTGTATCAAGGTGGCTGTATCTAAGGGGTTCTCATATGAGGGAAGTGACCTCAAAGGGGGACGACCTCTTCCCCTCGGAATGAAGTAAGTTTATTTATTTATTTATTTTTGTAGATTATATGTCTAGACAATAAACTAAACCTTTTCATGATGATTTTTCATCATATTTCAAAAAGTTTAATGGCTTGTGCCGCAAAGGGATGAATATGGAACAAGTTGTCAATGTGCAAAAAGCTACGAGAACCGCATTACTAGGGTATGATGCAGGGCATGCACGTAATGCTATTTCTTATGTGAGGTGTAAGCAAGCATCTTCAATACTAAGGGAGTAGAAATCAATTTCTATGTATTCATTTGAATTAAAGATGGTGAGGCAGGCTATATATAACGTTATCATAACTAAATCCGAATCCATGGGCAGGAGTGAGGAGTTTACGCGCAAAACAGCGCGTCTTACTAGGAAAGAGTCACATCGTAAAAGAGAACGTTACGACATCGCGGCAAGCTTAAATAGTACTTTCGAAAACGGGGATCGTAAAAGGTTCAGATTTTCGCGAGTTTTTAAGTAAAAGTAGAAGTGCTTTATCTAAGATTGAAGTAAAAGTAATTCGTTTATAATTAAATTTTGATGGCTTTGAAACAGCTTTATTTTAAAGACGGGAACTATTCTATATCATTGCATGCATCTATGCGTTTTAGAGTTAACTCCTTGTTCAATTCTGCCAACAGCCAGAGATGAATTTTTGTTTGTAATTCGGGTCGCTAAATTCATTGTGTGATATCTCCCGCTAGGGAAAGTTATTGTTGATTATTTTCATACATTTATTTTTATTCGATTTACATTGAGGTTTCTGTTCAAATTTGTGTCTTAGTTTGTTACGATCAAAAGGAAAAAAGAATCATACTCTTAAAATTTTTATTAAAAATTATGCAAATCTGATTTTTACGTGTGTGCATGTAAATAAGAAAAATGAAATAAACTTACGTTCATAAGCAAGAAGTTATTCCAATCCGAAAAATTTTTGTTTATGAAAGACTCGCAAAAGCTGACTCATACTATTTAGTATTATGCACTCTTATTTATGGAAATCAATATCATACAACGAAAGCCAAAAAAAAAAAAAGATAAACTCAGAGGGAATCGAAAAAAAACAAACAAGGAATCCATTCTAGTCCATTTCTTCAAGGGCTAAGGACTTTATTCGAAATGGATTCAAAATAATAATTGGGAAATTTTCTGTAAGAAGCTTGCATTGCGCCAAATACAGCTTCTCTTAGCCCGAAATTTCCCAACAAAAGACAAAGGAAATCTACACATCAAAATGCATTGTTTCAAAAAAAAGAGGAAAACCAAACACTGCCATTTAACATATAAGCCCAAGTCAAGGGCGGGATCAACCTTTAATACGAGAGTGTAGGAGAGTTGCATCCCATTACCTTCCAAAAGCAAGTTACAAAGTTAGCACGTTCACCTAATTGAGTCGAGTCCGATGGCTTATCTGTAACAATGTATCTCGCCAGGAACTCCCGGTGAGAGCAACTAGAAGCACTGCAACACGCTGCAGATGAGAAAATGAATTCCGCCTCCCAAACAAAGCAGCCGATCGATCAACATCTTTATCTTGACAACATAATCCAAACACATCGCACTCTTCATTCATAATTCGTCAAAGTCTTCTTTGGGAAAAGTTTACCGGAATGGAAAATCTTACTTTCGCTCGGGTTTTCCGAGCTTTGTAACGAATTGCGACGTTCCCACGAAGTAGATTAAGAGCTGTTCCGCGAAAGTAGGGGGTCGGCGAACCGCGGATCGATACGATTGAAAATGAAATTTAAAGTTGGATCTCCAAATTTTTGTACAAAAATGAAAATATATTCATTGCCCACGAAAATTAGGGGATATTTCAAATTGAATATGAAGCGATAAAAAATAAGAAAGGCGCAGTTCGGGTCCGCACTGTAGATTTTTCGTGAAAACGTCGGGATAAAATCATAAGACAAGTATTTCGTATTAATATGTAATTTAATTATCAATCTCTTTAATACAATATTTACACAGAGTAGTATAATGGTTACGCGTAGTATAAAGTTAGGCGTTATAAAGTTTATCGCATTTAGCAAGGGCCTGTGGTAGCTTGTGATTTATCTATTCTGTAACCATTATACTACTCTGTGTAAATATTGTATTAAAGAAATTGATAATTAAATTACAACATATTAATACGAAATACTTGTTTTATGATTTTTATCCCTACGTTTTCACGAAAAATTTACGTTTGATATTAATCTATTCAACAAATTTTGTGTACATTTTATTTTTTATGTTTCGCTCATATTAGTATTTCACTATGAATTGCAAAAATTCTGAAGGAAAAGTCAGATCTTAAAGACTGATAAGAATAATAAAGATCTATTTTTTATTTATTATTCAACATATTATGAGAGTGGTGGAATATACGTACATATCGTACGAAAGTTTCAAGTCAAAAGCAGAGCAGAAAATCCCTGCATTTTCTCAGATAGGGATTTAACATATAGACACGTGATCAAAGTGAAGGGAATATTAGCTATTTTTAGTAAATTGCGTAAGTGTTTTAGGGAAAAGTCTGGCGCCGAAAGGACGCTGATTTCGAGATTCATGTTGGCGCGTGGAAGCGATTAAAATAGTCTTTTAGCAATAAATATGCCAAACGAGAGATTTAATATACCTTCAGCGCGGGGAAATAAAACGCAACTGGAGTTTAAGAAAAGTGATTTTGGAATACAATAATATTGTACTAAGATTTTAAAATATGTAATATTAGAATTTAAAGTAAAATTAAGTGAGATTATTACATACATATACTAACTAGAAACCAACTTTCAAAATTGTCTTCAAAGGAAATTTCAGTGCAAAGTAAAAGTTCTCAGCAATTTAAAACTTAACTTCATGCAGAGTTGAAAGCATGTCTGAATAAAGCAGTAGCCTGAAAGCATTGTAGTCATGCACGAAAATTACAACTTGGAAAGAAAGTAGAAAAATAAGATCAATCACTCCACTCGATTTCATGCCTTTTTTGAAAAACAAATGGAAGAAAAAGTACTACTTATAGATTTATAAAACTAATATAGGCGTAGTACTAAGGTTACATTTTCATAAAATTATCAGTAATCAAATTTTATTTGTTTGGTTACTCAGAATTTCAACATTTTAAAAACTAAAACTGGTACCACTAAGTAAGTTGTTGAAAAGCATGACTACAATACGCTGTACATGGGTTGGGTTACCTTACCATTTGCTTTATGTCTAAAGGTCTTCGTTAATAATCCAATATTGCAAGGCTCTTATGTATAGTTAGGGGATAAAAATGCATTGTAATAATAATTAAAATACAAAAACACCAACCGTTACTATCGAATAAAAGTCCCCAAGATTACAGATCTCAGATAAAGATGTTAAAAGAAGATTGCTGGTAGATTACTCCACCAATCTTTTCCGCCGTATCTAGTAGGTTTCATTTTAGTTTTGTAACGCCTACTTTAATTTGAATATATATGAGCACTTTTCCATTATTATGCGACCTAACCTGAGCTGGTCAGGCATTGTTACGCCAATAACTTCACACCAATTTGAATACACCGTATAATTTGGTCGGTGAAACAGTCTGACGAAAACAATGCATCCTTCCAAAAGTGAAACTCCGATGGCCAGTGTCCATTGAAAAGGCGAAGACAACCTTCGTTAAGGTTTCATTACCAAGGAACAATGAGAGCTCCCCTTTTCTTGGCTGATGTAATCTTACGTTGGTTTTGGATAGAAAGCGCAGATAAATACTTAATTGTGTCTTGAGAAAGCTCAGCGGATGGTTGGCAAACGCGTTTGATCCTGTTATGACGCAAAAGAGGCTCGACGCACAGTAGGAGACTATCAGTTTTGGGTGTAATAATGCTCCTAAGAGTTGAGCAAGCAAATTCACAAGATATATGAGATCTTGAATAATTGCCTACTTTGAAGAAATAGTTTTGTTAAATGGATTTGAAAATGATGAATATACCTATAATTTATTTTTTATTTTTTCATTCAATTTTTCAATGTCGGATAAATGATTTTATTATCTTTGATGTCAAACGCTATTAAATCTTTCGTAAGTCTATTCAAGGCTTTAAATGGGAAACATTGGAGTTAAAAAAGGGTAGGTTCCATTGGCTACTCTTATTTTAAAATTTAAAAAAACATAAGAAAGGCATAGTTTGGGTCCGCGCCGTAGATTTTTCTTGAAAACGTCGGGGTAAAATCATAAAGCAAGTGTTTCGTATTAATATGTAATTTAGTTATCAATCTCTTTAATACAATATTTACGCAAAGTATTATAATGGTTACAGAACAGATAAATCACTAGCTACCTCAGACCCTTACTACATGCGATAAACTTTATAACGCTTTTTTAAACTTTATAACGCCTAACTTTATACTACGCGCATTACGCACCCATCATTATACTACTCTGTGTAGATATTGCATTAAAGAGATTGATAATTAAATTATATATTAATACGAAACACTTGTTTTATGATTTCATCCCGACGTTTCCACGAAAAATCTACGGCGCGGACACGAACTGTGCCTTTCTTATGTTTTATTTAGAGTAACTATGGATGGCGGCATCTGTTGACAGTATATAGAACTACATTTCGCGTATGCGCAGTAAAACATTATTTACTACAAATGCTCATATTTCCCGTAATATTCAAATTTTAATACAATGTTTCTTTTACGTATTGTCAAGTATTCTGTAAGTTTCGTACAATTCTAAAGAAAACTCTGCATGTTATAATCAAAAAACATGCTGAGGTTGAAATTTTCAATTTATTATCGAATTTTATTTATATTCTGATAAATATTTTTATTGTATCACTTTGGGTCCTAGTAATACTCCTCGAGCTCTTTAAAATGACACCAGAATCAACCTCCTAGCTAAACGCGTTTCCACGATACACTTATTTATAACCTTACACAGAAATAATTCATAACAATCACGCGCATGCGCCTACACTGGTACGATGACTTCACAGGGAAAACAAATACTTTGCGACAAACTCTTACAGATACGATCTATCCGTTGTGGGGCCAACCATTCTTTTCGCATTATTAGTCTCGTAATTATTAGCGATTCAAATCTGACGGTATTTTGTCACACAAGAAAGTTCGACCGACTATCACTGTAACGAGCGGAAGGACATTTTCACGTCAAAAATATCATGAAAGTTTAAGATACTGGCATAGTTAGGCATTGATATCTTTTTAACGAATACTCTTGAATAAAATACAGATATAATTATAAGATAAGTTTTCAGTTAGTTTATGAGTCCAACTCAATCGCAGACATCTTCTGGTTGGTTAGTGGGTTTTATTGGTGCAAGAGACGCATGACCATACTGTGGTAAAAGACGTGTGACGTGTGGTAAAAGAAAATAAAGGACTGAATTTCCAGTCTAAGAATGCCCAATAGTAAAAGATTCCCAAAGATTCTTTAAATAAAGTCCAGGCTTTACATTGCGCCTCATTTCATATAACTCAGAGAAGTAGGTTATGAAACAGGCATTTGGGAAGGGAGGGTAAAGAAGGAGGCGATAGAAATTGTAGAAATTTAAGTATTATTTGTTCCATACTGTTCTAAAAGTGTTTATACACCTAAAACACATTTTCTGTTCTGAAGCCAAAGCCCTAGGTTCCGTTGTTAACGTACGGAACCCAACCCAACCGGGAGTACCAGAATAGACCCCTAAAGCTGGTGTACTGCTGTGATATTAGGAACCATCATGCAACTACATACTTCATCATTGATAATGTAGGTAACTTCTGTTACATGCATAGGTCCTTTTGTCTAGTGGTTAAGATTCGTGACTCCGGACCCAAAGGTCACAGGTTGAAAAACTACGCACTGCCTTTGGATAAGACAGTTCTGAGAATAATATTAGTTTATCAGAGAAAATTGTCACTCTGGAACCTCAAACTCGATGAAGGAAACCCAATCACCGCAGTGAACTCTTTCCACACGGTGTTTTTTAACTCGAGGGGTTTTCGTTTCAGAGAAGCCTCTCCGATGCACGGCGGGCGAATTCAAATCGATCACTCGAGACTCCGATAATCGACCGATGGAGATTTCGAGAGATTTTTCGGGTTTTAGGTTCCTTCTATACGGAAATCCATTACGGCTCATTGTATGCAAATTCTGGAGGAGAGAAAGAAGCTGAAATCAAAGGTCTCGGGTTTTGATTTCTTATGTGCTTTTTTTTCTTACACTGAACCAGCTGCAAGCTTCCTTTCTAGAGTTGCAGAAGTGGTAGATTGGTATAGTAATAGTAGCAGTGGCGTAGCTGTAGGGGGCGTGAGGTGCGGCACTTCGAAAGGGGCGGCAAAATCAGACATGAAGGAAAACAATTTTGTAAATAAGAAGAGCATCGGCACTAGTTTAATTGCTGTATACATAAAAAACTATCTACAGTAATTCTCGGGTTTTGATTTCTTATGTGCTTTTTTTCTTACAATGAACAGCTGCAAATTTCTTAACTTCCTTTCTAGAGTTGCAGAAGTGGTAGATTGGTATAGTAATAGTAGCAGTGGCGTAGCTGCAGGGGGCGTGAGGTGCGGTACTTCGAAAGGGGCTGCAAAATCAGAGATGAAGGAAAACAATTTTATAAATAAGAAGAGCATCGGCACTAGTTTAATTGCTGTATACATAAAAAACTATCTACAGTAATTAATTTATATTTTTCGCCTCTTTTCGGTACATTACCCGTACCAAAGTTTTATTTTGCAATATATTTCGGTGGTGGGTGTCAGGAGACCATTGATAATTTAAACGTCATAAGTTTCCTTATGAAATAAAAATTATCGACATCGGTCCAGTGGTTGGTTGGTACTATGGGACTAGCAGGGGTGGCGCCAGAGGGGGGACTGGGACGCCTGGCCCCCCTGTCGGGGATGCTGTGATCCCCGTCGGGGAAAATTTTTGTACGGGGTATTCAACTGTAGTTGATAAATAATAATCTGGCGAAAATTTGAGATCAATTGCATAACACTCATCCCCTCTGTAGGGGAGATCGTGCCCCCCTGTCGGGCAAATCGGCCTCCCCGTCGGGCAAACTCTAGCGCCATTCCTGGGGACTAGTCAACTGGTTTTTCCAATTATTTTAAACTAGCCGCTTCCGGCGACCAGTTTGATCCCCGGGAATATGACTTCAATTGAATATTGCATCATTTTATATCCATGGTTCTCTTAACAACGTAATTTTAAACCTCAGATTGCATTAGATATTTAACCTATGTTACCTTGGGTGTCTTCTGTTCATTATCTACATAAACGTCCCTAATGGAGTCAAATAACTGACCATGTCATGTAACCTCTAAGTCCATGCTGTCGGCACTATTTTCACCTTCTTATTCCTCTTGTAAAATCTGCATTTGATTTCAACATTAAAATGACCCATCACATTTTATGACTAACGGCATGACAGCTGGATTAAAACATGCCAAAAGAGAATGAAACGATAGCAACCATAACCATTCAGGTTAATGGATATATTTCTTAATATACGTAATATCTTAGAGTGATTGGTTTACGGATTCCACAAAAATTTTCATGAAATAAAATATGAAAGCAAAATATATTAGGATATTACCTCATCTTTCAACAGTGAAAGAGAAAGACGCAATTAAATATTTGTTTAAACAATGAAAACGGTTTGAATTGCGTTGTAACAGTAATAAATATCCTTAAAAATTATGCCAAAAAACATACTTAAAAATTTATTGAAATTAGAGGAAAACTTGTACGGCAACTTAATTGATATCATTGAAAAGGTAATTTTTTAACTTTCAGATGGCGTAAAAATGATTTTCGTACTGTAATATTTTCTGAAGTTATAAATGGAAAACACCAAAAATTCGCTTAATTTTTATTTAATTAAAATTCTAAATAAAATTTCAAAAAAGGGCTCCGAGGCTCACATTCCCACCCTCCAAAATAGGTTTGTGCCAAATGTCGTATCTCTAGGTCCACCGGTCTACCCTGTAGAGACACTTAGACACATAAACACATACATTCTTCGTCATTATTATTAGAGATATGAAGATATGCATTTATAGGTTTAAAATTTGTTTATAATTATTTTTACTTGTTTTGGCTTTTTTAAAAATTTAGGTAATAATCTGCAAATTTTTTCCAATATCAGTGCAGTTTCATTTCCTAAGAGATTTATGTTCATAATTCCGCATTTTCTATTATTGCTTGTAGTTCAGTCAGACAATTCTTACTACACCGATATTATACAAATAGATAGTTATTTCAAATAATTAATTATTTTAATCAAATTCGCTAATTAATACTTAATAACTTTTAATTAAATATAAAATTAATTATTATCTGTTATTTTGAAGTTAAAAATAAATAAGAAAATCTTTGCTTGCCTCCCCCGTCGGAAAATTTCTGGCGCCGCTTCTGTATGTGGTAAGATGACATACCAAATTTCATCCCTCTAGCTCTAACCGTATGTGAGTTATCGTGTTCACAGCAGGAGTGGAGTTAGAGTTTGCCCGACGGGGGGCACTACCTGCTGTACGGGGGGATGAGTGTAATGAAATTGGTCTCACATTTTCGCCATATCTTTATTTATCAAGTAGTTGAATACCCGTACAAAAATTTTCCCCGACGGGGGAGGGTACAGCTTTCCCGATAGGGGGCCTTGCCCCCACCCCCCGGTCCTCCCTCTGCGCCACACCTGCCCATCCTAGACACGCGGACATAATTCCAAAATTGTGTTTTTCGAACTCAAGGAGTCTCTAAAACATGGAGATTCGTCAAAATCTCGAGTTCAAATTTTTTGACGATTACAATACTTTCTCTTTGTATACTTCGTGTACTAGAAAGCAAAAATCTATCACTTTTGTCTAAGCTTTTCTTTTTAGCTTCGGCCTTTGCCCTAAAAGTCGCCAAACGGTAAACAGCAAAATTTCTATTCAGGCTTCATTTTGAACCCTGTTGAATAATCAAAACTGCGAACTCAATCGGGAAAAAATATTCAAGACAGGAAATAGAAAATCTTATTCTGCAATTCAAATCGTGGAATTATCTTTAAAGCTGAATATTTCTCATACATATTAATCTTTAGGCAAGTGCAGGAATTTGAATGAAGTCGTTATGAAAGCGTTAATATAAGCTACGATAACTTTAATAATAATAAACCGTTTTTAGTTAGCCAGTGAATTTCAAGACTGTAAGTGAATATTGGCGATTCTTCCGATTTTTGACGTAAAAAGCCAATCCAATCACGAAATTGTCTTATCATATTGGATTAAGATAAGAAAGAAGATAAATTTCATGTGATGTCGCACTTGAAGAGAATCAGATTTCTTTTATTCAGATAAGTGTTTATTCAGCTATTGCTGGCAGCTGTGGTTGCTCAAGACCGAAAGAATATTCTTTATATAAAAAAACACCTCGTGTTCAGTTTGCGTGTGTATTTGTAATTTACTTTAAGCTATGGAAGAAGAGCCCGGATAGCTCAGTCGGTAGAGCGTTAGGCTTTTAACCTAACGGTCCAGGGTTCGAGTCCCTGTTCGGGCGGTTTTATTTTTTATGTTTGGTTGAACAATTCTAATTTGTTGCAATTGCTTCTGCCTTTGGCGACCAGCTTGTTTGCCACTACTTTTGCTTTTTCTTCATTTTAGTTTAAAATTGGCATTCAGCTTTAAAGTTAAAAGTAATTAATAATTTAACTAAACCGAATTTAATTGCTCATAGTGATGAAAAGTTTAGCTTTTTGTCTTTCTGAGATCTAACTTTTAAGGCGCGGTTTGAACTTGAAATTTTTTTCCAAATACACTGCGTGAATCAGGTCTTTCAATATTATAAGTATTCAAACATGATACCAAATATTATAAGTATTCAAACATAATACCAAATATTATAAGTATTCAAACATGATACCAAGTATTATAAGTATTCAAACATGATACCAAGTTTTATAAGTATTCAAACATGATACCAAGTATTATAAGTATTCAAGCACAAGAGTGATTTTAAAGGATTTAAATCACATTCGTACTCAATGATGGTTCGTGTAATGCAATCATGTGATAGCTGTAATTTTTAATCCGTCATTGCACAGTGATGCAAATTTGCACCATTTATATATCTTGCCTCTTTTCATTAATTTTGAGTAATTTGATAATAAGTTAATAAACTTGTTACATTTTTACTTGAAATCGATAAGTATTTCAACTAATTAATTTCAATAAGAAATTTATGCTCGAAATGAATTTTTCATTTACTTTTTCCTTAATAAATTTTGAAAGAAATACACTACTGCAGCTCAACAAATAGTAGGTGGGTTCAAGTAGTGTAGTGAAGGGTTACAATAAATATTCACATGGAAAATAAATTTCTTATCAATGTGCCAGAAAAAGTTTGATATAGTTGTTTAAACTATATCATAAAAGTTTGTTTTTATGATATAGTTTAAATAAATATAAAGCATAATTGAATGCTATTTATTCGTATTATTAAAAAAATCCTAAAATCTATTCTTTGTTTTGTTTCCAGCGAAAAAATCAAAAGCTTTTACCTTTATGTTCGTGTGGCTGTTGAAACATGTTTTATCCTTTGAAATCATGGTAATGACATCTAACCTATCCAATTAATATCGCGCCTCTAAAAGTCTTTTATTCTTTTCATCATTGAAAAGTAAATTCAGGCTTTGATGTATTGGTTAACAACGGATTCGGAAACCCTCCGCGCTTTTGCACATGCGCCGGGCGGAGTCATTTTCATCAAAATAGGGGGAAAGTGAAGAATGTAAGGGTGATGTTAACATTTTACTGAGCGTGATCTAACAAAGAACTCCGGAAATGCGCTCGTATGACTCATTGCCTGACGCCCCTTTCCGGTGTAAGATCGTCCAAAAGTGGTAGTCTCGGAATCCGTTGCTGAACATTAGAAACGGGAATTGTCAAGATGAAAAAAAAATAATGAATATATTCTATTACATCTGCCTGTTGTGAAATTTTTTAATGGAAATAAAACTTCAGTACAATTCCGGTTACTTGAACTAAAGGGGGGAGGAGGCGTTTCAGATAACGATTTTTTTCAGTTAAGCCATGAACACCTATTGCTCTTTTTATTTAATTAATTATTACATTTTTACAGTATGTAATTCTGAAAGATTTGAACGTAAAACGAATTCAAAACTCTCTTCGTAGGCTATGCTTATGTTCCTTATTAAAGTTAAGATTACATTTTCACTTTCTCGCATACAAAGTATACAAAGAGAAAGTATTGTAATCGTCAAAAAATTCGAATTCGAGATTTTGACGAATCTCCACGTTTGAGACCTCCCTGAGTCCGAAATTTTGGAATTATGCCTGTGTGTCTGTATGTCTGTGAACACGATAACTCGAAAACTATTAGGGATGCAGGGATAAAATTTGGTATGTGATCTTTACACATAATTTGTAGGTTTCTATCAAATTTTGGACAAAATCCGTCAACAGGAAGTCTGTCTGTATGTCCGCGTTCATGTGAACACTATAACTCAAAAACTTAAATAGCTGGATGGATAAAATTTGGTGCGCAGTTTTATCATCATGAATGTAGGTTCGTATCAAATTTTGGAACAAATCCGTCGAAGGGTTGATTGTCTGTCGGTCTGTATAATCGCAGCATATTTTTAATCGAATAACTTCTTAACAAAATTACTTAGATAAATAAAATTTGGTATGTGACCTTCTTACCTTAACTGTAGATTTTTGTCCAATTTTTGTGTCAATTGGTTAAAAAAAGGCGTTCAAATTGCATAATTAATTTTTCTAATCCGATTTTCCATGCGCATGCGTACTGGTAGCAATGCCTGTGCACGCGGAAGGATTACACCACTTTGTCCTTGAGCCGGCAAGAGTGGAACCTAGCAGTGTGTGATAGATGCGTTTTAATCGGTACGCATCCCTTTGAATTTGATTCCTTACCTAAATATTTTACAATCACTATAATCTACAATGAAAAACCTTCTGATAGTCATTGGATTCTGGGTTACAGTAGGTTCGAATTTCTTTATCCACGCGGGGGGAGGGGAAACAGAACTCTTTTGGGGAAGTATACGAGAAAGTTTAGGGGAAAACACTCCCGCTGCTTTTCCCGCTCGTGTTTACGATTATCCCTATGAAGTACAGAAAGTGTTTTCTGGATTTGCGATTTCATAGTCATTTCGGATAACTCGGGTTTCGGTTAACCGGGGTTTTACTTTACTGATATTCCTTCAGAAGTTGTGTCCATTGAAGTTACCCCTATTTTATTCTATCTCATGGATTTTAAAGCTATGAGTCACGGCCCCGAATAGGACGGTTCAGAATAAGATGCTACAAATTGGGAATCACGGAAATTCTGAAAGAGCTTTCTTACAGCTTCAATATTTGTAATTAAAACCTACCAAAAAATCATTTGTATTACAAAAAATCACTACGATGAAAGAATAATTTAACTCAATTTTTCTTTTTTATCTTTAATTATCATTAATTTTCTTGCTTATTTTCAAATTTTAGCACACGAAAAATTTTCACAATGGGAAAAATTTTTTAAATTCCATTTCTAACATTTCTAGAACTGTGTTCTTTCGTAGTTCTGTTTAGCTGAAAAGCCGTGGTACACTGATACACAAAAAGCTGCGCATGTGCAAAAGAAGGGAATCGGGATTCAGTGGAAAAGCAGTACTTGAAGAAGATTTTTTTTCCCTTTACAAAGAGAGGCACACATTCGGATAGAGAAAAATAAAAATTTAAAAGCGTCAGCTTTTTTCGGAGTTTCCATTGAGAAGTAAAAGTTTTAGATTGAGATAAATTCCTTCAGAATGTTGGTGGATTTAAATATTACGCTCACAATTATATAAATTCGAAATTAAATTTATTCTGGTACTGCGTTCTTTCGCAATTCTTTTTAACAGAAAAGCCGTGGTACACAGAAAACTGCACTTCGTTACTGCGCATGTGCAAAAGAGGGGAATTGGGTTTCAGTGTTGCGCTGTTACTGCGCATGTGCAAAAGAGGGGAATTGGGTTTCAGTGGAAAAGCAGTACTCGGAGAAGATTTTTTCCCCTCTACGAAGAGAGACACGCATTCGGATAGAGGAAAAAAATCTAAAACTTCTGCGTCAGCTTTTTACGGAGTTTCCCTTGAGGAGTAAGAGTTTTATATTGAAATAAATTCCTTCAGAATGTTGATGAATTTAAATACTACGTACACAATTATATAAATTCGAAATTAAATTTATTCTGGAACTGTGTCCTTTCGCAGTTCTTTTTAACTAAAAAGCCGTGGTACATTTATACACACAAAGCTGCGCTTCGTGACTGCGCATGTGCAAAAGAAGGGAATTGGGGTTCAGCCAGCATACTTGAGAAAGATTTTTTCCCCTCTACGAAGAGAGAGACACTTTCGAATAGAGGAAAAAATTTAAAACTTCTGCGTCAGCTTTTTTCGGAGTTTCCCTTGAGGAGTAAAAGTTTTAGATAGAAGTAAATTCTTTCAGAATGTTGATGGATTTAAATACTACGCGCACAATTATATAAATTCGAAATTAAATTTATTTTGGAACTGTGTCCTTTCGCAGGTCTTTTTTAACTGAAAAACAGTGATACACAGAAAACTGCGCCTCGTTACTGCGCATGTGCAAAAGTGGGAAATCGGGATTCAGTTAAAAAGCAGTCCTTGAAGAAGATAGATTTTTCCTGTAAAAAAAGAGGCACACATTTGGATAGGGAAAAAAATCTAGAATTTTCTGCATCGGGCTTTTTCCGGAGTTTCTCTTCAGGAGTAAAAATTTTAGATTGAAATAAATTAATTCAGAATGCTGACGGATTTAAATACTATGTGCACAATTATTTAAGTTAGAAATTACATTTACAAGTTGATAAAAGTTAGACTGCTGCAGTATCAAAGTGTGTATCGAAGAGCCACCTTGTTCGTAATAAATATGATTATAAATCTTCCAGTAACTTATGTTAACCATAGAATTTTATTTTCATCAAAGAAAACAAATTTCAGCTGTTATTTAAGAAGTCTTGTCTAAAAAGTGTTTAACTCTTTTAGCGCCGACCGAAAGTATCTTACCTCCGCGAAGAATGCCGGACTAATTTGACGAATTTGTTAAGATATGTGAAAAAGCTCATAAAAAGCAAAATAAGAATGGTGTTTACAAAATTCAAAAAGGAGCATATTACGAAATAAAAGGAGAATAAATTAATGCCAGTTGTATTTCAATATTTGTTGTAAATCATACCAATAACATAAATATAAAACATTAAGAACAATCAATTCTCTTTTACATCAATATTTACACATAAGAAAAAATCATTGTTTAGTCATAGCTTTATATAGATCACGTAATATAAAGTATAAAATATTGGATTTTCAATCAAGAACAATTCAATTTTGCAACGAAGTCTCGGCACCAACCAGCATGGAATATAACAAAAAGTTAAATCCATAAACAATTTTTTCAATTCTTTTGCTAAGAAATTAAACTATTTATAACGTTTTATAAATCTATTTTAAGATAGAGTTCTCTCGCGTGAGGATGGCGGTTATTGCAAAAGAAAGAAAAAAAAACGATTTTCGGTTAAACCGGGTTTTTTTCACCTCCGGTTTAACCTGGGGGTTAAAACCGCTCAAAATAACCGGTTTTTGAAAAAACTGGTTTTCGGTTGTTTTTTTTAAAGCAACATTTGCGGACAGAACTTTTTATTAATAATAATATACAATAAATAAGTATTAATACAATAATTAATTAATATAATAAGTAATGATTATAATTAAATAATTAATACAATATGTAATAATAATAAATGTGTAATTATTGCAATAAGTAAGTATTATAGACAAAATTTTTTATTAACATTGCTTTCACAAGAAATCAATTCATTGGTCAATATTTATCATCTAATCTGCTCATAAAGACTCTTTCAGCAATGTGTTGATCCGTGAATCGACACCTCTCATCGGAAACAACATCATTCAACGTAGATACTAATCTTTCGGACGCCACAGAACTTCCGACTAAAGATAAATATTTTTTGGCTACAAAAAACAGACGCCGTTTGCAGACACA
>BGPR01031138.1:0-18229 GCA_013235015.1 Araneus ventricosus
TATTTACAATAACTTTATTTTCAACGGGGAAAATAAAGTTATTGTAAATACAGTAATTTGTAAGATCTTTCCACAAAGTTATTGGGATGTTAAGTAAGTTTTTTAGGTCGTAGAAATAGTTCATTAAGACTTCTTGTAATTTATCTAATGGGATGCTTGTGAAGAGGTCTTGAAAATCATAGGTTTCTATTGTATCTATTTTATTATTTTTAAGGAATTCGACAACTTTATTATTGTTTTTAATTATCCAGGTAAAATTTTCGTCTTCAATAAACTTGAGGATAATGTTCAGATATTTGGAGAAGATTATTCCAGGTTTATACATATAGGTGTTCGTACCGCAAGTAATGTATCTAATTTTAATAGGCTGTTTATGGAACTTAGGATAGATGACAATATACGGAAGGTTGTTATTTACATTGTGGCATCCAATTTTGTTGTTTAAGGATAAGATTTTTTTCTTAATAGTGATGATATTGGATTTACACTGTTTAAAGGTTTCTGAAGACTTTAGTTCCGTATCTAATAGTTCAAGATAAAATTTCTTGCAAATTAATGCGTAGTTGCCGGCTGCCTTGTCAATAGGGGTTATAATGAAATGTTGTTGCAGAGTTTCGATGCTTTCCTTTATACTACGTAATTCGTAGGTGTCAATTCTTGCATTGATTAGTCTGTAATTGCTTTTTAAGAAGTGTTTAAAGTTGAAATACATATTCCATTTCCATTCGGTGAAAAACCGCATAGGTGTGTCAAATTTATGAGCTACTTTAAGGCAAAAATTATCAAGGTCATTGAGAAAACTTTTTAGTATGTGTTTTAACGAAATTTTGAAAATAGGACAAAATTTGGTACCTTTATTCATTATCGACCTTAATTCTTCGTTTTCAATAATATTAAGGTTGCCAGTCAGGATGTGTTTATGAAAAGGGTCCACATAAATTTTATATTTTTCATTAATGCAATGACATGGAACATTGATTCTATTCGTTTCTATATTTATACAGAAAGAATTATAATTGAAGACCCTTCTTCCAAATGTTGTGTCATATTTAAGGCATTTGTTTATTTCAATATTTTTTATTGGAAATAATTCAGTCTTTAGATTCATTGATGACCTCATTATTTTTAACCATAAAGATTTCAATACAACTAAAAATACTCTGTATCCAAATGAACTTAAATTAATACAAACCAATAGCTATCAAGAACCAGTTATTTTTCTGGACTTAATTATTGATAATCAAAATACTTTAAAAATTGATATCTATGACGAAAGAAACGAGTTTAAATTCAATGTCAATAGATATATTTTTGGAACTCAAATATCTCTTCTAAAATCTACAAAAACACTATCATTAATCAACTCATAAGAATTAACAAAACCTGCAGCGAAAAAAATTCAATCAAGAAACAAATTCAACACCTTATAAATAACCTTAATAATAATGAAATTCCTACCTCCTTCTACGAACCTTTAATTAATGGCTTTAAGATGTAAGTACAGGATTGCATATTAGAGCTATTCTGGCGCAGTTCTAATACTGTGGTAGGGTCTCTCAAGCCAGACAGATCTAATGTGATTACCTCGAAAACGCATCTTTAAGTCGTTTATTAACGGATTTCAAATTCAAATATTATTTAACACTTACCGTTTCCACCTTAATTTTTAACTACACTAGTTACACTATTTTTAAATTCACTCCTTTCCTTTTTATCATCATCTCTTAATTTTTATATACACCTTATAATTCTTATATTACACATTAATTTTTAAATACACTCCTTTCCTTTTTTCGTCATTTCTTTCATCTTCATCGTTTCCTCAATGTAGTTCGCTTCCATCCTTTTTTTCCATCGATTTCCTAATCTTCATCGAAACTCCCCCAACCTCAGAAGTAACTTGATATTTTCGTAAACATCCGGTCACTACATGACGCGTTCAGCTATTCCCTTTGTCACGTCTCCCGTTGGTAGCATCTCTCAGTTTTAGGTTCGTAATTTCATTTTTTTATTTGTATTTCATTCAAATTCTTGGTTTATCATAATGTTCGGGGTAAAGGACAGTGTTTTTTAGCTATATGCCAACATTGTTCGCAGAAAACATTATGATTTCACTAATTTTTTAACGGTTCGTATAGATTTTACTTACCCTGATGAGCATCTATACGCTTTTACCGATTTACTACAGTCTCTCCATTTTATTTTAACATTTTTTGACTTTCATGATATATATATATATATATATATATATATATATATATATAAACTTTTTAACGAAGGGTGGTTTTGGGCTAGGGATCATGATCGGTGAAGATCTGAAGAAATTTTCCGGAAGTCGTGTCATGAGAACCATTGCAATAAGTGAAGTTCCTATAAGGAATCCAGCTAAAATTCTAATTGTCCCCAAATAAATTATTCTGCATCATATGTAGTGTATTGAACGACAGATTGAGTGGTGGTTCTGTTTTGAACGGTAAATTAGGTGCAATTTTCGATAGGGAATCCGAAATCTATTAAATGAAAGATTAGTCCTGATACGAAGCTCTATTCAGCGCTAGTGTCTGGAGCTTCTAACTGTCCGGATTTACGACAGTGAGTAGAGCGAAATTTGATTGTAACACGGACGTAATCGAAAAATTTGATACCATTCCGCTAATTAAAACAATACATTGTTTGCACTTATGCACTGAACGAATCTTTCCGCTGATGGGTCCATCTGGACAGCCGAGAGGGAGGCTGTCCGTGCCAGTTGTGAAGGAACTGCTGAGTTTCGAAGCGAATTCCGTTTTCTCCTGTCCAGAATTTTACAAAAAAATAAAATTTGATAACAAGACTTTCCTGAATAAAATAATTTCATCTAAAATATATCAACGAAAGATAAGAAATCCTTATCAAGGATCGCGCTCAAACTAAAAAATTAAAGTTGTTGGTAGTTTTTTTCACTCCTCTTTTTAATTAATGCAATTATGATTTACTAAACATTCATAAAAATTGCATCAAGACCTCTTAATTTTTTCACTCTATGCTATTTATAAGAAAGAGATTCGTCGAGGATCATTTTGAAGCTATTAGAATTTCAAACTTTACTTTGGACCTTCCAAGACCCTGCCCCCTCCAGTATGTCCAGATTTCAACTGAAAATATTTACGGAAACCTTAATAATTATGTCCAATTATTACAAATGGCTCAGAGGATGGGTAAATAATGATTAAGTCCGTAAGTAAAGTTCTAATTTTGTGTCTCAGACGCAATAATGAAGAATAAATAAGAGGACGTGTGACTTGAAAGGCAGGTTGTTTATTATGATGCGCGTTTTTATTACTCGAATATATCATTAGGTTTGATTATTATGTTCCAACATGATATATTGGGTCAAAGTTCGATGGAGTCTACAACGATGCATGAGCATCAAATAAGGATCTGAAAAGTCTCAAGCTAAAAGAGCATTGGTGTGCTTGCCAAGCGAACTTTTGGAGGAAAGAGATATCTTTTTTTCTCAAGGGTCGTCATTGGTATCAGGAGAGGAGAATTTAATCTATTATCCAATAATCTTAAGCGGATTTTCGAGTTCTTCATAGTTCAGGATTCAATAAAATCTTGTATATATACAGTCAGAGTAAAAATGTTTGGGAAAATGAAATTTACTGAGTGAGTATACATCCTTGAGGTATATTTTGTAACCTCATAATTTTGCATGTGGCTTCTGGGCCGTCGGATTTATTGGAAGGGAGCAGAATCCTCTGATTAGATATAAAATTAACATTAATAAATACTTAAGTTAAATTTAAAATATTTAGGGCTAACAGCACTGCTATTGACAACCTAAAAATAAAAAATGTAATAAAATTAAATTAAATACAACAAATTGGTGACACATTTTTGTACCTAGGTCAAAGTTCATTAACATACATCAGTAGAGTAGGGATGGCTGGAGGGTAAGGGCGTTATAGTTTCTCGTGCAGCAGTCTCGAGGGATGTCATGAAGAATAATATTAGGGAGTTTATTCCACTTTTTAAAGCCGAATTAGAAGAAGGAAAAAAAGCTGTGATCCGAGAATCAATTATCATTGGTAAGCCGCTGTCATACACTACTGTTTTACTTTGACTTTGAAACTTTTCAGAACTTCAGTGACAATACAGAGCCAAGAACTTACCTTCAAACTGTTAGGATTTCTGTAAGTGGCGAATATTTGTTTAGGTGGTTCGTTGAGTCGACTAAGTTGCCTCACGAGTTCTAAACCGATGCCCCTGTTGGCACCAGTCACCATCGCGCTTCCCAAATTCATGACTGAAAAAGATTCCATCCACTGCCTCAGGCGCTTCAAACATTAAAAGAAAATTCCGGAACGTCTGGCTGCTTTCCCACCTCTTATTTCCTCAGAAAAAGCACTTTTATTCGCAAAGATAGGTCAATATTTGAAAATGCCCATTTAATTGTTTGAGAAGCACACGTAAACTGGAGATCATAAACTTCGAAGAAACTTGTGGAAATAAATTTACAACCAGGAAGTCACAGTAAACGTCTAAAGTTTCATATTTCACCTGTCGCTATTTGTTAAGTTGCTAACATCATTAAACATTTATTTGATTCCAGCTGAAACTTCTACTATCACAATATTCAAACATGACGCAACGCTTAGAGTCATAAATTTCACTTGCCAGAAGTAGATACGGTTTCATTTGGTTGAAATATCTTTATGAAAGTATTAATTTGGATCTGTGTCTACTAGAAAATTCATTGTTATCTTCGAGAATGAAACTAGATCGCAAATTATTTTGAGCGAGGACTTCGTTCGGGGCGTATATTCATACTTGGTTTGGTTATGTGTTGGCCCCTGAGATATGTATTCATTTTGCTCAAAACCTGTATTAAAGAAGATGCAGTTTTACTACATAAATCTTGGATTGCGAATACGATGTACAGTGTTCCGTGAATTTTCATGCGTTTATTTTATGAAAAACGAATAAAATTTCAGTTTCAGTTTCTTGTTTCTCTGAAGCTTTGTTTTTCTTTTGATGAAGACATTACATAATTTAAAAAAATAATTATCGCTGTGCAATTTCTCTCATTAATTCCTAAAAAAGGAATTCGGGAAATGTGATTAGTAATCAGGAAAATAAAATTCTAAGCATTATTTTATCGTAAATTTCAGTAAAACAACTAACAAAAGTATTTCGAGCTATGACGTGGAACGGATATAATTTTATAACTATTTAAAATTAAATAATTATTGAATAATTTTTATTTGCAGATTATAATTTTTGAAAGGGCCTCTAAGACAGGTATAGGTTAACGTTAAGAAAGATAACGATATACAAAATAAATTATGTATGAAAGACGAAAAAGAAGGGAAAAATGTAATGATTTCTTCCTCATATTCACTACAAAGTGGCGCCACTTGCATTTAATAAGTTTAACTGAATTAAAGCGTTAACTGATAATTATGATCTAAAAATATTAAAACAATGTACTGCTATCTAGATCTCACAAGTGTTCAAAATAATAGAATACCTTTAAATATTGTTTTATCCGTTGTTAGATTAATTACAAATAACGAATAATCCTTTGGTACTCTACCTGCAAATAACGTTTTATCCGTAGGTACAGTACCTGCCAATAACGCTATCCTTTAAAATTAAAAAATTCAAGAATAATTTTTATTTACAGATTATAATTTTTGAACGTGTCTCTAAGACACGTGTCGCCTAACTCTACAGATGAAAGAGTCGAACCTGTCCCTCACACCTATTTAAAAATTAATCGAGAACCATAAATATATTTTTACAAACATGAGAAATGTGTGACAATATTATAATAAGGTGAAATGTTAAATTAAGAACAATTCAAATAATTTTTGTTCTTTATTTCATTTGATTCTTGTGAGCAATGAGTTCGCATGCCATGAGGAAGTTACTGCATGTTAGCTTTGTAAATAGTAGCTCACAATTTTAAGGAATATTTCGAAGTTGACATCAATGATTAGATTCCACATTTTGAATTTAATGGAATTTATGTCAGCAGAAGATTGCTTGTAAAAAATATAAAGCCAAAAACACTGAGAGTTCTAACTGAGTACATATGACGGTATCTAACAAAATACAGCACGTGGGACGAGCCTTAATCACCCAAAGTTTTGTAAAATCTTTGCAGCAAATGAAATCTCCATTTTGGAAACAATATCTATTAAAAATTTTATATTTTTTTATTGCCAACCTCTTGCTTGCCAGAATGTTTAAAGCATGTCACGAGTCAGAGAAGAAATTTTACTGTAAAAGAAGTACAGATTTTAGGTTTTTAATATTTAAATAATTAAAGTGTAAAAAATTTTATGATTATGATATTTAATGATTTATAATTTTATGATATATAATTTTATGATATTTGGCAGTTTTACTCTTGCTTTCAGTTTTAAGTTAAATTTGATTGCATCAGTATTTGGTTAGGCGACTCGGTTCTTTAAACAAACTGCAAATAAAGATGCGATAAAATACAAAACAAAAAAATGTACATTTAGTTACTTATCTTTTTTGTTATGTCCTCGCTCTTCAGTTAGAGCAGAGAATGCAGAACAATCTCTGAAAATACCAATACCTTTTGCCAAAGGTCTGGGTACTGAATTCAAAAGAAATTTAGTTCTCTTAACCCTTCAGCACACGCACCCATTTTTGGAACATTAGCACACGCGCAGGTTCATTTTGACCCCAAAGTGTTAGACACTTACTCCTTATTTTAATGGCTATTTGTACAAAAATAAAATATGGCCAAAGTATAAGAAAATTTTTTCGTACAAATATAACTTGCATTTAAGACACAAATGCGATTTTTAATACAAAAAAGGAAAGTTGAACTTATCTCCGCTATTCCATACATTTTCTGTATTCTTTTCTTCTCTGCTGCGCACGATGGTAAGTTTTCATAGCCATAACGTTAAATGAATCCGAAACGCTGGCACACGCACGGGTCAATTTGACCATAAGCACTCCAGAGATAAGGGAGAAACTCCATTTCACGAGTTACTTCTGCTCTTATCTTTTCCAGCTCCCCAATGAAGGTACAGGAAGAAACAGGAGCAAGTGTTTAGAAATTCCCAGAATTTTTTAACAGAAGAGAAACGGTGGGGTCAAAAAGATCCCATACGTGTGCCGACGGTTTAAATAAACAACGTAGCCCTTAAAGTTCAGGATACCTCCCCCCAACTTCAGAAAAGCTACAATTATAAATAAAATGGTGTCTAGATATAATAAAGTGGCTGTGCGCTAGATGAAGAAGCCATTTATAGCGCCACTTAGCTGCAAAATTCGGATTTAGCAATTTTACTTAGAGAACGGTTGGAGGTTCCTGGAAAAACTCAATAACCCTTTATGTTCCAGTGCTTGGAACTTCCAACTTGACATGCTTCTCAACTATAAACGGAAAAATATACCATTCACTTTTAAGTTTTTTTCGTTTAAACATAGAAGGCAGCACATATCAAGCCGATTCATTACCTCCTGCTGGGATATCTTATTTAAAACCCTCTATTTCCAAGGAATTTTGTCTAATTTTTGAGATACAAAAAAATTGCTAGACAAAAAATTGTATGTTATTTTGTTGGATGTACTTTAAAGTCTTTATTTTAAATTATTTAAAAGATCTTATACCGAACGCATAAGTATAATCGTTGAATAAATAAGGGTTTCCATGATCTGGAATATTGCGACACACACAGCCGAACGTTATAACGAAAGAGAACATCTGTTTTTCCGTTTTCTATTTTTCACTGTTAGGAGGAATGAACACATGCCAAGGCATGTTGCGGGGGATTTCTTGGAAATAAACTTTACTTTAGCAATACAGTATCGTTGAACACATGGCGCTGAAGGGTAAGCGCAGAAGATGTACATTCTGTAGCACGAAACCCTACTGGAATGGGAGATGGGATGTTAGAATAAAACAACTTTATTTTGTTCTTTAGCTTGAAACCATTAACAATGCATATGCAAAAATAGAAGATTAACTTAAAATCATTGCCTTAATTCCCTTACACAAATGAAACAAACTTTGTGTGGCTTTGTCTTAGGCTTGTCTTAATCCACCAGTTTCATATCAAAATAAGCAAAGTACAAATTTTCCACAATATATGAAGTGTTTCTTAATTTTTTTATTGTATAGTTGCCACAAATGAAGCAGAAACACTCTGGTGAATTAACATATCCTCTGGAAGCCATTTTTTCAACCGCAATTCAAATTAAAAGGAAAAATAACTTCTAATCAAAACTAGAAATTAAACACAAAAGTATGGATCTGATCTTAAAAAGATATTGATGAGAGAGAAGAAAAGATGCCAAGAAGCAGAAATGGAATAGAGCGGATGTAAAGAATGCACAAACAGGCTAGTAATTCCGTTGTAGTTCGTTTTTTCTGGCTTTACTGTTGTGTTTAACAAGCTAAAAGCCCGTCTTAGACGGGCACAAATCTTCTAGTTTACAGATATTTACATTTATAAATGAAAAAAATTGGCTGTTCAACAATACCGGAAACCTCGCATCTTACTACACACTCTCTGTTAGAGAGCCATCTGAGTAGAGGGAGGGAGGTAGCACCATATGGCTGATAATTACATCTATTACATAATCCCCTCGTGGTTCCGAGAAATTCGTCCCGATTATTAACCAGGATCAGAGTTTAATTGTGTCTTTTGGCTTCCACGTTTTCGTTAGGGAACCACAAGTTTTGAAGCAGTGCCGGAACATAATTTTATGGCGGAAACATGATAAGAATTGAATGTTTCGTGTGGAGATTCTAATTTTCCCACTTCGTACGCTGTAGGTGATCATTGAGTAGCAAAGATGTAAGGTCATTTCGTTTCGGCATAAATTTTGCAAGTAAGGGTGCAGAGTGACCTACATTTTATCTCCAGGCTTGACAATTGGAGCTGTTCGTCTCTGGTAAGAATATTTCTTCCTTTAATCCTGCTTTTGTTCAACACGTACCTGTACCTGGGATGTAATTCTCGCGAATTGTTTGAGTAAAGGGGTGATGTCAGGCGCAAATTATCGTTGCCAATTATTGCACATAGATCATGGGTAACATCATGAGTTGTAACATCATGAGCACGTAACATCAAAGTTCATCATGACCGCGCGATCGCAATATCCCGGGGTTCGTTGTATAATCATCATTAGTTAATCATCATTCGCCATAATATTTATTTTTACACATTAAGGGTTCTGGTCTTATAATAGTGCCGCGTTGGCCTAGTGGTAAGGTCACGGCTTTGGAGGGGTCCGGTTCTAAAACAAAGCGATTCCACTGAAGATTCGCTGTGCTTGTGGACCTGGTGCGTGTAAATATGACGTGGGTCAAACGTCCTCCCAAATGTGTATTGAGGAAATTTGGAGAGGGAGTTGACAGCTGCATATGGGCGAATCCTACATATTAATAGGAATGAAATCGCTTTTCATTGGCTCTCAGAATCATGTGACTTGGCTTGCTTCTTAATGATGTCATAACACTGCGCTTAAACGTGATTTTAATTAGTTTGCCTTCTGCTATCGCATAATGGAAAAATTAAAAATACCTTCTAATTATGATTATTTGGATGTTTCTCAAGAAAATGATAAATATATTTTTAGAACAAAATAAATAAAGGGCGAACCTTCTGCATTTGTAATTAGGGGAGAGTGGAGTAAAACTTGATAGTGGGGTAAAAACCAGGTACCCTTGATTTTGGCGCCTATATTTTTCCTTTCTAACAGACAGATACTGAATTACACTATACTAGTCAAGAAAACGGAACAGTCATAGTGGCGTAATGTAGCTGTTGAACACACTGCATTTGTGAATGTTTATTTGTTTTAAGACGTCCACTCTCAAATGTACGTTTGATTTTAAACTGTCCTGACTTAAAACCATTACAGTTACTGAAACTATATTTAGAAAAGCTAATAATATGTTTAATATGGATTCATACCATATGAAACATTAGGATCTATTTCAATAAATTCGCGGTTCTATATCGTCTTTTATAACCTCTGCACTCGGGGTAAATCCGGGTACTGCAAGTGGCGTAAGGCCGGGGCACTCAGTATTGATGATTCCTCGATTAAGTCGTTCAAAACACATCAGACGTTGATTTTTTATATTTTAATGATGCATTTACTAATATAGATAGAGAAGAAGAGTTAATCCAATGTAAGAAATCTGTTCCCACTGCGTGGAGGAAGAAGACAACTGCTTTATATGTGAATTTTGTAACTAATATTCTTAAATTGACATATAAAATGAAATTGATTGCATCTTTTCCATGGAAAATCGGGTTTTCCTAATTTCCCATAAAGTTATCATTTATACCTGGTTTTACTCCACTAATGGGATAAAACTGGGTAGTTTATGGGGGTAGTTAGTAGAAATGTAATGAAACTGTGTCATATCTGGAAAGGTATATTGTACTCCGATAAACAATGAATGTTTTAATAAACTTTGACCAGAGCTATATCGAATATTTTAGCTCTAACAGGCCTACGAAAATTAGCTACCCAATTTTACACCATATTCCCGTATATTTCTGTACATGCGATGACTTTTTGTTTAGCTAATTAATAGTGTAAATATTTAGAAAACCGTCATTTAGAAAGAAGGCATGATATGTGACTGTGAGAGCCAATAACAAGCGACTTCATCTCCCCACTATGTAGAATCCGTAAATATGCATGTCAGTTCAGGTGTCGCCCTCGTCATCTGACCATAGTTCAAAATTAAGAGGTCCGTCTCAAAATTTAATACATTATATAACGTTACTAAATTAAATTCTAAAGTACTTTGTAAACAGCTTACAAGTGCCTTATTGGCAAGTAAACTAACAAATACGTAAATCTAAAAAAAAATTAAAATGCGAGTCATAAAGGACATGTTATGCATCTCTGAATTCAGAAGGCGATCTGGCACACGATTTCTATGATGACACACTAATTTCTGATTTTCCGAAATGTGTTCTTAGGTAATGTAAACACTTTTATGGGGTTTTCAACTGTTTGGTAAAGATAAACTCAATTATTTGAAAGAAGAATCCCTCTTGATAAAGCTCGATTTTATTTGCCAGGTGCAAGAATTCTGTTTCGAAAGCAAACGAAATCAGCAAGAATCAACACAGTAAACTAGCAACTGCTGCTGTGGAAACCAGGTACCTTGAGAATCCAATGATTGGTGGTTCAATTTCTGTATGTTCCGGATTATAGAGGTGACCCTATTAGCACAGGCAAAACAGCCAATAATGGAAGAATAATGTTCTGGAATCTCGCGTCTTGTTATTCTGCAGGATTCGGCTCGAATAAAAATGTGTTTGGCGGAGAAATCTGTGAATGGTCAACATTCTCGCCACGCATTTATTTCTTTCAAGGAAGACACCATAGGTGGTTGTGAGGTCAAAAGCACGGCTTGAAACTCTTTCATTCGTTTGATGCTTAGAAACATTCGCTTCATGAAAAATGCGAATTTGATTCTAACATTAAAATGAGGAGTTCGTTTATAGATTATACGCAATAATTTGTTGAAATGAAATAAAAACTGAAGAATTACTTACGATTGCAAAGAATATGAAAAATAAATATTCATTTTATAGCTTTTAGAAATTAAAGAAAAGAAAGCGATTGAATTATCTGTTGAAGCAATGAATCGTTTTAATTTTACAGCAATGAAATGTATTGTTAAAAATGATACATAAAACAATTCTAAAAAAATTATCAAAATTAAGTAAAGACGACAATTAAATTAGTATCATTGAAAAGAATCTTTTTTTAATTTTAAGATGGCATAAAAAATCATTTTCTACGATAATATTTTCGGAAGTCATCATGGAAAAACTTCGAAATTGTGCTAGATTTGGGCTAAGTTGAAATAATTTATTTATCGAAGGAAAAAAATTACAAACGTTTTTCTTTTATTCATCCTCTTTCTTTATGAAACTATGCTTTATAAGGAAATAAGTTTATATAGAAAAAAGTTTGAATATTCAGTTTATAAAAACTATGTTTTATGAAGGTATAAATTAAGCTTGATGCACTGAAATAAGTATAATCGAACGAATTATCGATTATTAAACTTTAGTTTAAAAATAACAGAAATCACCAGGGCGCACAGATTCAACAAAATTACGGATACATTTAAAATGTTCATCTTCGAATTAGCAGAAGGTTCCACAGAATTTATATTTTAACTAACCTATAACTAACCCCAGCTAAAAAAAATCTACAAAAAATCTGCAGAAAATCTGAAGGTATTTGGAACATTTTTTCTTCAGATTTTCTGCAGAAAAAAGAATGCAGAATATCTGAAGAAAACTAGTTCCAAATACCTTCAGATTTTCTGCAGAAAAAAAAATATGTTCCAAATACTTGCAGATTTTTCTACAGGTCAAGGTTTAATTATTAATTTAATTTATGAATCAACTTACTTATACGATGTAGAATGTGACGAAACTTCAAGCTCCTGTCTGGGATTCGAACCCGCGATCCTATAAGTAGGCGCCCTACCCCACAGGGCCATGTCGGCATACGCGAGGTGGAAGTAAATTAATCTATTTAAGTTATAGCCTCACCATGGCTCTCGTGGCGCCATCTAGTGCTGTAAAAATCAACCAAGGTCAGAATACTTGTTTCAAAGGTCGTAGAGATGTGTACCAGATTAGATTAGTAATATTTTTGTTCAATAATATAGATTCTCAGTTTCAATAAATTCGTTTTCACCTTCTATATTTCTGGGAAGCCTTCTCTCCATCCAAAGGGCGCAAGCTCCACTTTTCATTCCTTTTTCGAGGAAAATAGCTAGTCAGAAAGACAGTTGGAAAACTAATTGGAAATTAATTAAATTATGGGGTAAAAGTTTAAAATGGTAAAACCTCAAATATTTAATTTAAAGATTAATTTAGAATTCATTTTTTTTCAGTGGCATATTTAAAAAATTTAGTCCTAAGACATTTTTCCATTGGGAAATTTTTTGAAACTCCTGTCTGCTGTAGAATTAAACAATAATGATAATTACATTCTAATTTTGTTTTATATCCATTGGAAAATAGAGCTGTAATATTAGAGAATATGGTGCAAAATATGTATTTAGAGAAATGCAGCTATTATGAAATTGCAGTTAAATCTTCAAAAAATCAACAGATATTGGTCGAGTTTAATGATTTTGTGAAAATATGCTAATTAACTGCAAATTGAATTAAAGACAAAATGTAAAGTCTTACAAAATCTACAGGATAATTAAAGAAAAAAATAAAAATAAATTTTTTTGCAGATTTTATGGAGATTAAATTGAAGAAAAAATGCAGATTTTTTGTTGTCTTACAAAATTATATTTAGAGAAAAATATAATAAGATTATTTAAAAAAGAATATTTAGAGAAAAATATATTAAGATTTTTTTTGCAGGTATTCTGTAGATTAAATTGATAGAGATTTTTTCTGTCTTCAAAAAATCTGCAGAATATTTAGAGAAAAATATAATAAGAAAAATTTTTGCAGATTTTATGCAGATTAAATTGAAGAAAAAATGCAGGTTTTTTCTGTCTCCAAAAAATCTGCAGAATATTTAGAGAAAAATATCATAAGAAAATTTTCTGCAGATTTTCTGCAAATTAATTTGAAGAAAAAATGCAGATTTTTTTTGTCTTCAAAAAATCTGCAGAATTTTTAGAGAAAAATATAAGAAGAAAATTTTCTGTAGATTTTCTGCAGATTAATTTGAAGAAAAAGTGCAGATTTTTTTTGTCTTCAAAAAATTTGCAGAAATCTTTAAGAAATCTTCAAAAAAAGAAATTTTCTGCAGATTTTTTTTAGCTGGGACCTTTTAACTATATATAACTAACCTATGGCTTAGCGGGGCGGGGGTGTACTGATGGCCTGGATGATAGGACCGTAACATACGTTGCCTGGATATAGGAACATAAGGTATGCCTCGACTGTGGTTTATCCTGATGACAAATGTTTATACAAAGTTTTTGATGTAATGAAACAAAAATGTCAATTGATGTCATCTTCCTCAGATCCTTAAAAGTAACCCTTGGATAATTTTTCAATTCCTGGAAATTATTTTAAAGATTCGTTTACTGTGATGACTCATTGAAAAGTTTTTAACTCAAATTCGTAACTCAAAAAGTTTCTCTGGTTCCTTCCTATTTCCTATTAAAATAATGTTAAGATATGGTCTATATTGCGAATATTTTCAATCATACAATATCAAAGATAAAAATTGTATTCCTTCAAAATTATTACCATTATTTAAGTATTTCTTATCTGATGCCTTTAGTGATCGTAAGAGAACAATTTTTAAAGGCTTTAATTCATTTAATAGATCGTAGAAAGTTTTGTAAATGGATGAAGACATAAAAGTGTTTAAGTAATTAGCAATAAAACTGCAGATTTGAAATCCTGTTTCTGCAGAGTCAGTTTCTCCTACACTTTAAGTTTTGCTATTATCTCCCTGATGGCACGGCATTGTTCGTAATCCATATTTTTTCATATGCCCGCCCTCTTTTTTCTACACAAAAAAATGTCACAAATTTTTTAAATAACGTAAATATCCTTTAAAATCTAGACTTCTTGTTTTCTTACAGTACAGTTTGAAAGAAAACGCTAGAAATTTAGAAAAAGAACATGTATTTTAAGCAATAAACTTTATACATACCAAATTTCTCTAAAGCTAAACTGATGAAAAATATAAATATAAGAAATATTCAGGAGGAACCAAATATCAATAAAAACATATGTTGCAAAATTTTTAAAGAAAGTCCAAAAGACAACATTTTGGTTAGTCACTTTTTATTTATTGTTATTATTACTATTGTTATTATTTTCAGGAGGTCCGTAGTTTTTCTGTCCGAAAGTACAAAATTGGTTCAAATTTCTCGAAAAATTAATATTTTTTAAAATATATTATCTCTATAATTGCGATGCGTTCTAGTAATTGTAGAAAATTACATATCAATCCATAAAATCTGTTTTTAACTGTTTATGAATTTGGGAAAGAATAAGTCAATTGAATCAGATAAATCGAGGGTTGAATTTCATTTAGAAATTTTTCAGAGGAAGAATGTTATTATTATTACAAATGCATCTAGATTCAAATGAAATGCTTGTATTCTGTAGATATTTCAAAGACAGAGTTTAAACTACGCGCCACCTTTATCTTCAGCAACAAATGAAAGATAATTTACTACATTGAATTTCGTTTTCAATCCCATTCGAGCAAATACGAAAGTAGAACGTTGAGTTTCATCATTTTTTTCTTTTTCCCGCTAAAATATAAGTAATTAGACAACTTACTTTTTTTTAATAAGAATTTTTTTACTTGGTTCAAACTTATTAAAATTATTATGGCCGTGAATGAATAATTTTTGAGCCGTTATCAGTTGACGAGGATGATAATGATTATATAAATTGAGTTACGAATTTTACGGTAACTTAATTATAATTTTTACCTAATTGTGATTTTTTTCTCTAATTTTCATAAATTTTTAAAAATATTTCAAGTATAAATGTAGGAAAGGTGTCTAGGGGATAAAGGTTCTAATTTGGTGCAAAATGAAAAGAGAGAGTTAAAATCAACTAATTTATTATTTAAACACAATTAAAACATTTAACTATTTACAAAGGGGTTAAAACAATAAACATAAGAGCAAGTTCACCTCCGAGATAGCACCAGGCTTATTCATAATTTACTTTCGCTCAGAAAACGGAGAGCCTAAATTATATCGACCGCTTCGGTGAAAATCCAACATCGAACTGATTTAATTCCCGCCGCGTGACGTGACTTCACTTCGCCATAAAACAGACGATTTTATTAGTGGTGTCATCTCTTACAATTTTAAATGAACAAAAATGCTAAAGTTAGTTTCTACAAGTTCGGCCATCCTGGGAATCACTGACCCCAGTGATTTTACATAACATACAATAATAGATATAGGCCATTAACAACTCTTCAAAATTAATACAGTTAAAAAGATAAAATTTTCATTATAACATTTAAACATGAAAGTAAAAATACAATTCTCACAAAGGAAATATTGATAATAAAGAAAGCAGAACACTTCATTATACACTGTGTTCTAAAAGAAAATAGGAAAGTTTCTTGTATAAAAAAACACATATTTCATCCTGGTGAGTAAAATTTCATTAGATCAGCAGATGAATTCGTTAGCTTAGGACCGTCATGATTACCTACTTTTTCTAAGTCATATCTATCTCTAGGCTTTACTTTAACTATTCTATATGGCGCCAAAAACCTAGGCCTTAATTTCAAACCCGTCCCAAATTGTGTTCTCTGAATGACCACTAAGTCACCTCTCTGGTAACTAGGGGCATTCCTGCATTTCCTATCGTAGGTTCTTTTATTCTCCGCCTGTATCTTCTGGATATTTTTCTTTGCATCTTGTCGTAGTTTGTCTCTCTGTTCTTGCAGTTCTTCCATTATTTCTTCCATTAGTAGATCTCTCAGATGAAGGTCCTCCTTATTTCTCATGGTGACACCAATTAACAATTCAAACGGAGGCCACTTAGTACTACGATTGAATGTACTATTTAGAATTCTTTGAAGTGGGTCTACGAACTTGAACCACTTGGTTGAGTCTGCAATTGACAGTTTGGTCAAAACGGAAATAAGAGTTCGGTGTATTCTCTCGACTTGGCCATTTCCTCGGGGTACTCTGGTGGTGATTTGAAAATACTGGATGTTTTCATTAGTACAATAATCTCCAAATGCTTTAGAGGTGAAAGCAGAGCCTCTGTCTGTTATTATTCTTTTGGGATTACCAAAAGTCTTTTGTTGTACTTTTAACTTATCCAAAGCATCTTCTGCGGAAGTAGATCTAACGGGATAAAGCCAAGTAAATTTGGTGAAAGCATCCACTATTGTGAGGATATGCTGGTATTTTTTGTTGGTAGAAGGCAAAGGTCCGATGAAATCAACGTGATAAGTACTTAATGGCACATCTTCTTTAGGAATGGGGTTGAGAAATCCATCTTTCTTTCCACACTTTTTGTTCAAAATACATGGCGCACAGTTGACAATTACATTTTGTACTTGTTTACTCAAATTAGGTATGAAGAATTCCTGTTTGACAACTCCTTCCGTTTTGGCAGCGGAGAAATGTCCTTTCTCATGAGCTAACTTTATTATTTCAGTTTGCATAACTCTTGGTACAACTATTAATTCGCGACCATCAACATATTTGTAGAGTATTTCGTTTTCATCGAAAAAGTCTGAATCGTTGTTTGATCCAATCATTGATCTTAAACTCTGCGTGTATTCATCTTCTTGCTGTGCCCTTTTTAACCTTGCGGTTAGAGTATCGCTCGTAATTATGGCGACCGGATACCTACTAAGGGCGTCCACATGTTGCATTCGCTGGCCGGAACGATGAACAATTTCATAATCAAACTCTTCCAACAGTAATGCCCATCTCGCTATACGAGTAACTAAATCCTTTTTGTCCATAGTCCTTTGAAAGGCTGAACAGTCCGTTATGATTTTTAAATGATTCCCCATTAGTTAGGTGCGAAATTTCCTTAAAGCGTTGACAACAGCGAGAACTTCTAGTTCATAGCTGCTATACTTCTCCTCTGCTGGAGTAGTTTTCTTAGACATGTATTGAACATAATGCAATTTTCCATCTTCCGCTTCTTGGAGTAGGACGGCTCCGTACCCTTGCTGGCTTGCGTCCGTGTGCAATTCGGTTGTTTTTCCTTGCTGGAAAATGCTTAATACTGGACTTTCAGTTAATAATTTCTTGAGTTTTTCAAACGCTTCTATTTGAGGTTGTTCAAAGACAAATGGATTGTCGCTTCTAATTAGATCACTCAGAGGTTTCGCTATTTTAGAGTACGCTGGAATGCATTTTCGAAAATAGCCGGTGAGTCCTAAAAAGCTTTGTACTTGTTTGACTGTTGTTGGTACTGGGAACTTCTTGACAGCTATTGTTTTTGAAACTGAAGGGCGTACTTTTCCGTTTTCAACAACGTGACCCAAAAATTCCACCTTTCTTCTCAGGAATTGACATTTCTTAAACTTGATCTCCAAACCGTATTTTGAGGCGACTTCAAATACTCTCCTCAGTTTTTCTATACCTTCATCTTCATCTTTAGCTGGAATGATCAAATCGTCCATATAAATTATTACGATGCCTTTACGCATGAGTTCTCTGAAGATGTTATACACATATCTTTGGAATACACTTGGGCTTGTACTGAGGCCAAAA